>PVIJ01004646.1:6571-114699 GCA_004024925.1 Scalopus aquaticus
AAAAAAAAAAAAAAAAAAAAAAAAAAAAAAAAAAAAAAAAAAAAAAAAAAAAAAAAAAAAAAAAAAAAAAAAAAAAAAAAAAAAAAAAAAAAAAAAAAAAAAAAAAAAAAAAAAAAAAAAAAAAAGTGGCATAGACCTACCTTTCAGGTCTCTGAAAGGAAGACCAGACTCACTAAATCCTAAATATGACTTTAGGGTACTTGAACATTTAAATGGAGGTAAAAAATATTTTATATCAGATCACATAGTGGTTGTACGCTTATAAACATTAAATAAACTCATTCAATTGTACTTTTGAAATTGGCAAATTTTATTTTCTGCAAATTATACTGCAATAACAACGACGAAAAAAATTAAGTATTTTGGAATTTAGAAAAGGACTGACTGGAAATATGAGAAAAGAGCTTCTCAGGACAAACTATGACACCAAGATCATAAAAGGGAACAGAAATTCTGATTTTAATCAGAAGCTAAATATAGTGAGACCAATAAAAAGAGATTTAGTGTCATTGTATTTTACAGGCTTATTATAATACCTACTATGTCTTGAGTTCTTTTCTCAGTGTCATTCTAATCATTTGTGTGTGTGTGCAGGTGGAGTGGGGGGGGGAGGAGTAGGGGGGTGGACATGCCCTTCATAAACATGAAAGAATGAAGAAGGTAATTAGTGAGGGTGGAGAGTAGAGAGAACAATTCCTCCTACTCCCATCAATTGACTGTCTATGTTATTATGTGCATTTGATAAACATTAATATCTTTTGAAGGAAATGTGTTAAAATTGTAATAGGAAAATAAAAATGAGAAGACAAGACAGTTAAGGTACACTGGCATTATTTATTTATTTTTTTTAAGTTGATTTTTTTTAAAGGTTTATTTATTTATACATACAGCTGGGGTACAGGCCAGAGGTGTGGAGTGGTGAGAGGCTTCACCAGAGAGAGTGGGGAGCAGAACAGGCAGATCAGAAACACACTGCTGAGGGGAGCAGTGGACAAGGCAGGAGAGATCTGCCGCACCACGTGGGATTCTCCCCGGCTGGGCGTGGAACTCGCATCGCTGCTGCTGACAGCTGCACAGCGCAGCGCTTAACCGCTGTGCCACCAGGGAGGCCCCTGGCATTATTTATTATATAATCACTTGCTCTTTAAAATTAGGGGGCCTCCCCGGTGGCGCAGCGGTTGAGCGCTGCGCTGTGGAGCTGTCGGCAGCGGCGACGCCAGTTCGACGCCCGGCCGGGGAGAATCCCACATGGTGCGGCAGACCTCTCCTGCCTCGCCCGCTGCTCCCCTCAGCAGTGTACTTCTGATCTGCCTGTTCTGCTCCCCGCTCTGTCTCTGGTGAACCCTCTCGCCGCCCCACGCCTCTGGCCTGTACCCCAGCTTGTATGTATAAATTAAAAAAAAAATAATAAATAAAAAAAAAATTAGGGATACATGCTTAAAATAACCAGAACACAGAATCATCCTTGAACTAAATAGATTGCTTATTTCAACAGTCAGAAAATTCTTGAAAATGATGGCAGAATTGGTGCTGTTTTGGAAATTGCTATTGATTATTATTACTGGTAAAATGATTGGATTGACTATGCCATGCTTTGGCAATTAATGGGACATTCATTTGCCTTGATTTTTATAGACTAATAAGATGTAAGGTTTTATTGGGGCAATAGTGTAATTTCTAAGCAGATTTTTTAAGACCTTAAACAAGCAAATTATTGCTTTTGCTGTTTCTTTGGAGTAGATTTCTTTCTTACCCATTTTAAAATAAAATGTGTCTAAGAAACATAACCATTTAAGAAAATAGAAGGAAAAAATTCCATGGGTCTGTTACTAAATAAGGACCAGTTACTGTTTCAGTATTTAGTTTTAGTATTTTAGTATATTTCCTTCTAGTCTTTTTTTCCTCTGCCCATCTGGGTATGTTTCTTTAACTTCTTTGTGATTTCTCTCTCTCTTAAAGTCTTTGTTTACTCTTTGTTGCTGTTGCTTACTTTATGTGCACTTTATATTTCACAAATACATTTTTACTTTATTTTTTTATACTTTTTATTTGTATATTTTTTACATTCATTCTCCTCTCAGGTGTAATCCACGTAAAATTACTACTGCCAAGACATCTGTGAACCTCAGTCACCATAATCACCATAATCCCATAGTGCTCTTCCCTCCTCTACTTTGATCCCTCTCCCTCCCCCTCCCCTGCAGAATGTCTCTGATTTATAGTTTATCTGCTAGTTTTGTCAACAAAAACATTTTTAATTGTTGCACTTAATTAAAAACATACTGTACTTTACATCCTGATTGTAGTACATTCTTATACTTTATTATACCTAACTAGATCAGGAAATACATTTCTTTCCTGATGGAAGGAAACATTTATTTGCTTTAGCCCATAAATTTAAAGTAGCAAGCTATCAAATTCATAGCAATAAACATATCTACAGTCAAACTACTAAATCTTAGATAACCTGAGATGATTATATAATCAATAAGAGAGGTGTTCTTATGCAACATCAAAGATGTTTCCTTTAATGAGTTAATGAGTTCCAGACATTTTGATGGCAAACTTGGAAGGTTTCTATATAATACTTGTTCTCTCCTATCTTGTTCTCTCGATTGTTTTCCTGTAGCCTCTTCAAGTAGCTATAAAGATGAATTGCTTGTGTTGAATGTCTGTGATCATCTAGCTGTGGACTCTCAGTTTCTTTCTTAAGATGAGGCCCTGCTTTTCCATTTTTACACATTTTGTGGGTTTCCTTCTCCTCAATGCCCTCTGTTACTGGCTCAAAACTACTTCCCCTTTGAAGTTTGTCTCATTTCCTGTCCATTACTTTCCTGGGTTTTGATTGGCAGGTCTTATTTATTTAAAACCATAACAACAAAAAGGTGTGTGTGTGTGTGTGTGTGTGTGTGTGTGTGTGTGTGTGTGTTTCCCTAGTCCTAGGTAACTGAATGATGGAAGACTTTCATCTCTTTCCCTCCTAAGAGAAATGCTTTCCATCTGGATATTCCTTTCATAGCATATGTGGCTACAATTTGGGGGGGGGGATGTTATTGTTTAATATTTGCTTTGTTTGTTTATCTGGTGATTATTAAAGAGCCTATGATTCATAGCAGTCATTGTATATTCAGGTACATTTTATCCTCATTACCTCAATGAGGTGTGCAAGAAATTTCCCCAGCCACAGGGAGGTGATTATACAGCTTCCCTTTCTTCCTCACTTGGTGCCACTGTCCAAATAAAGACAAGTCCAAAGCACCAGAGAAACCCTTCATGGAAAACGGCAAATCAGATGACAAAGATGCTCACTTTTCTTCTTCAGGATTTCTCCTCTAAAATCACTTCCAGAATAAATGTGAATCTGTTTTGTTTCTCCAGTGGGTAGCTCTTTTCTAACATTCAGTCTGTTTGAACTTGTTTCTTTTTCTCTTCATGCTGAGTTAGATTCTGTCAACCAAGTATTTTTGTATCACTTGAATTAGGGCTAATCTAAATTTTTACCTCACAAGCTGCTTTGCTCCCAGTGGATCAGTACATTTCAGATCAGATTTGGAGAAAGGGAATAAAATATTTCCTCTGCCTGGCTGCTGCGGGCAGGTGAGCTTAACAGTAGATAGAGACAATTCAGTTTGTAGAGACATCTAAACACTTTGATTTCTGACTTTTTTTTTCAATTTGTTTCTTACTAACTCATTACAGAGCTGAACATATCACTTTAGGATAAATATTTCTGACAAGTTATATATTTGAAGATTTTCTGGTTCTCAAATGAAGGAAAATTAAATTCACAGTATGGAAGAAACGAAACAGTTTTGGAATGGAGTTTTCTAGAGAATTATAGAGGTACAAATTTTAAAATGTTGGTTTAAATATTCAACTTATGTGGCAAATTAATTTTCTGTTAGCTGTCCCCTTAATCCTCAGGTGTTAGAGGTTGGGGAGAATAGCAAGGGACATGCATGTTATAAAGAGAATATATTGATTCTATATATCGATTCTATAAAGAGAAGTATCGATTAAACTAATGTTTTTGGAGGTACTGACCTCGCTAGACTCTTAGGAGTCAAGAATTAGAAACAGGCTTTCAGTGGGTGGCTGTGCCAGTAAAGGAGGGCAGGTCACAAATCACCACACTGCAGTGTGGAAATGGGCAGAATGGGAAACAGGTAAAGGACTATCAGTACATATAAAAAGAGAGCAATTAATTCTCATGGTGGTGGAGGCTGCTGTCAGGAGAAGCTTCAGCGTAGATTTTCATTTTGCCTTTGAAGAATCAATCAGTTTGAATGTCTGGGTTCTGGGAAGGGTGAATAGCAGAGGCAAAGGTCAGGGATGTGCTGTGTTCAACAGCAGTGGAGAATGTGGATCAGACTCTGGATTCGACTCTGGGAGTGTGGAGTAGACTTTGGATGGTGCAGCGGCTAGAGAGGTGGTTGGGAGACAACTTGAGAAGGACCCAACAAAAAAGATGGTTTTCATCAGAGGGAAGTCTAGGTCGGTCGTGCTGTTCAGAATGTTACCATTGCTGGTAGGGTAAAGGACATATTTGAAAATGAAGAGGGAGAGGGGCAAGAGAAAAATTAGGAGCTCGTTCCACTAATTGTTCCTGCAAGAGCTGAGGGCCTGCACCATCACTGGTAGCATTTGAGAGATTGGGCTGCATTTGAGAGATTCCTGAGGTCAGCTGGGCAGGACGTGGTGTCTGTGGTACCAAAAGGAGAATAAAGGATGAGTGAAATTTCTACTGCTGTTGCCCAGGTGATAGAAAATCTGATAAGTGAGATGGGAGCAGGTTTGAATTTATTTAACAGGGACTGGGGAACAGATGCAGTGTCCAGCCGGAGGTGGTATGGCAGACACACAGTGGAAGTCATCAGGGTGTGCAGCCTGTGTAGTGGGTTGTGTTTCTAAGTGGGTGAGTGACTGATGAAGATGGTAGAGGGTCAGTAAATCAGGGGAAAGGGGCCAACCAGATGGTGAAGGATTAAGATTGAACTTTTATAGTGATGAACCTAATATAGTGTACACACATGTTGATTTTAAATGAAGAACAGCTGAAACGTATATACATGTTATAGTGTAATGTTACCTCAGTTGAAAAAAAAAGTAGAAAAAGAGTATAAACAAAGTAGTAGGTGATGGATCTGGGAATAGTGGTTTTGTGATACTGTTGGGTAGTTAAGGGAGACAGAGGGCGGTTGCCTGGGAGGCAAATATGTTTGCTTCTTTCTTGCTTGCTGTAGGGTATGAGCATATTTGTGGGCTGAAACTTGTGAAGAACAAGATAATGATAATCTAAAAAAAAAAGACACAATTGGTGGGGTGAATTTAGAGGAAGAAGTTTGGAAGGGCTTCTTTAAAAAAAAACAAATACATTTATTTATTTATTTTAAAAGATTTTATTTATTTCTGTGTAGAACTGGGTTATAGGCCAGAGGTGTGGGGGGTGAAAGGATTCACCAGAGACAGAGTGGGAAGCAGAACAGGCGGCTCTACTGAAATACACTGCTGAGGGGAGCAGAGGGCAAGACAACAGAGGTCTGCTGTACCATGTGGGTTAGCTCCTGGGCCGGGGATTGAACTCTGGCTGTTGTGATGATAGTGCTGAGAATTAACCCCTAGGCTGCCAGGGAGGTCTAGGTTTTCCTTTTGAGATAGGTAGAAAGGAAGAAAGTAGTGTTGATGGGATGAACTTGGAAGTAGGTAAGAGAGGACTGAGACTTATTATTTGTTTTTCTTAAAAAAGGAAAATCTGAGAATAAGTGGGGAAGGGAGTGGTAGATACTGGTGAAGATGCAATAGCTGCTATGGAGAGTGGAAGAGCAGTCACTGAAGATGAGAGAAGGTTTGCTGAATAGTGATTGGGTCCATCCCAGGTGGAGTTCATTTCTGCATCCCAGAGCCAAGGATACCACCTTCCTGTGTCATCAGCTGGGGGCCTCCAAGAAGCAGCCAGGAACACAGGCAGAAAAATTGATCAGGCCTAGATATTGGGCAGACTTTGAAAACATTTTGGGGTAAGAAAATCAAAGTTATTCTTGACTGTGATATTCAATGATAGTAGTAGGATCACAGAGATCTAGGCGGGGGAGCGAAGAAAGATAAGCAAAGGAGGTCCTAGAGTTGGGTTGGTGAGTGAGTGAGTGTGTGTGTGTGTGTGTGTGTGTGTGTGTGAGAGAGAGAGAGAGAGAGAGAGAGAGAGAGAGAGAGAGAGAGAGAGAGAGAGAGGGAGGGAGGATATGAGCAGGAAAGAGAAGAGAATGATGTTATGGACAGTGTTATTTTTACATATACGCAGTTCATTCACTCAATAAAACTATTTTTGTTAACATTATTACATATATGGAATATTTATATTTTGTTATATTAGATGGAATTAGCAACCTTCAGTCTTATCTCAGAAATGAAATATTTTACTTCTTAAGAAACCTCTTATTTTAAATCTTTAGGCTGTTATACATACATATATATATATTTATAATTTATTCAGCTTTCTTTTTAAAAAAAGATTTATTTATGCATATAAGAACTGGGTGTAGGCCAGAGGTGTGGGGTGGTGAGAGGATTCACCAGAGACAGAATGGGGAGCAGAACAGGCGGATCAACCAAAGTACACTGCTGAGGGTAACAGCGGGCGAGACAGGAGAGGTCTGCTGTGCCATGTGGGAGTCTCCCTGGGCAGGGATCGAACTCGTGCTGCAGTGGCTGGAGATTAGCTTCATAGGCTGAGACTTAACCCCTTGTGCCACCAGGGACACCCTATTCAGCTTTCTTTACATAATAAATTATTTGAAGAGGATAAAAAGCAATTAGTGAATTATTTTGCATTTTTTGCTCATAGCTGGGTTTTCTCCCATCTGTAGTAAAATATCAATCAAAATTCGTAGTCTAATATTATAGTATACATTATAATTAAAGTGAAATTTAAAATTTAAATACAAGTTCCTAAAACTTTCTTTTATCTTTACACATATGTAATTTAGCCACTTTGTTGCAACTTTTTTCTCCCCTTCACTGCCATCTTTTTATTCCCCTTCTGATATCTGCTACAAAGCAGACTCAATGATATCTGTTTATAAGATTCCAGAACAGTCGCTGGATGAAAGGAGCCCCCAGAAGCCATAATAGACACATTTATTAAATGATCATGCTTCTACTGCTGCAAGTAACAATCTTTCTTGTCATCTTTATGTCTTTTATTTGGAGAGCTTCAAGTACTCTGAAAAAAATCTCATTATATTCCCTTCAGGAAAGTAGATGAGCAGATGGCTCCCACACCTGCACAATAGAAATGTTCATGGATTTATTTCTGAAACTATATTGAGCTTCAGGTTATGTAATATGTTCCTTCAAACAGCAGCAAATTTAGCAGTAGACTAGAATGCAGGTCATTTGCTCCCAAACTATCCTTTAATCCTTTTGAGCTCATTCTTTTCACTATTTCCTGGAGTTAACCACTTTGACTTTAGAAAGACAAACTCCCTCTTTCAACCTTTCTCTCCCTCCCTCTTTTTCAAATTTTCTTGATGGTATGTAGTTTCATGTTAGTATTTTTTTCTCTCCTCTCATTCCAACAGCCTTTGCTGTATTTCCAAAATAATATACCTCATCAAATAGAGTCAAGATCATCCAGCCTTCAAGCTACCCATCATCAGAGACATACCTTATATTATTCCTTATATTCTTCTCCATTCAAACAAAACAAAGGAAAACTGATGAAGTGGTTTCAGCCTTCTGGAACACCCTCCACCCTCAGAAGCACTAGGCTCTTACACATTAGAGAGATTCAAATTGGGGAGGAAAAATACTGTCTACCCTCTTAAGTTCAGTGGCTGGGACCTATGATTTAAACCGATAAAGACAGAATAGCAGGAAAAAAAAGCAGGATATGCGTGCAGTCCACATCCATGCAAAAGAACTCTGTGATGGGCTTTTCAAAGGTGCAGTTAGAATTCAGGGCTTATACCATCTTAACAAAGGATGATAAACTTGTGGAGAAATGATTAGGCGAAGGAAGAGTTTTGGGTTTCTAGGGGCAGTAAATTGTGAGAAGGCAACTATATGACTAATGAAAGTAAAGGATTACGTTAGTAAGGGTTGTTTGTACACACCCATCTTGATGCTAACTTTCTGTCTCTGGGGGTAATGGTTGTTTTCTTCCTTCTAGTTTGGGAGAGGGTAGGGGGATCATCATCATGAAGAGAAATTTATGTTCTACTTTCATGCAGATCAGGGGAGAGCTGTTTCCATTTGATGCTTTGAAATTGCCTTCAGCTCCAAAAATCCTTATGTCAAAGTGGCTTATTTTGGAGTTGCATATTTTGGTTCTCTATAGTTCTTTAGCTTTAAAATTGTTTAAAAATCATGACTTTTTTTAAATTGCAGTGATACCGGTTTGCAACACTGCATAGGCTTTAAGGGTATAAGTTTACACCTCTTCAAATGTATATTACCACACCATCCCCACTACCAAAACACCCATATTCCTCCACTGTAGTACATTGGGCTCCCTCCCTCCTTTGCTGTCCGCCTCCCCCTCCCCTTTGTAGCCTCAATTCTGCAGTCAGATTTCTAGGTTTTGTTTGGTCTAGTTTGTTCCTTTGTTTTGTTTCTTTATATTCCATATATGAGTGAAATCATCTGGCATTTGCCCTTCTCTTTTTGATTTATTTTACTTTGCACAATCATATCCTATTCCATCTATGTTGTTGCAAATGGTAAGATGTCATCATTTTTAAAATATTTTATTGGTCTTCCATTGTGTATAAATATACTGCATCTTTTTAATCCACTCATCTGTCCTTGGGAACTTAGGTTGTTTCCATAACTTGGCTATTATTAATAATGTTGCAGTGAACAAATACAGTGTTTTTGCTTTCTTCAGATAGATATCTAGGAGTGGGGTTGCTGGATCTTACAGTATATGTATTAGTATTTTGAGAAACCTCCATACTGTTTTTGATAGAGTCTGGACCAATGTGCATTCCCACCGACAGTGTACAAGTGTTTCTTTTTCTTCATATCGTCATCGGTACTTGTAGGTCTGGTCTTTTTGATATTTGCCATTCTCATTTGTGAGCTATTATCTCATTGTGGTTTTGATGACAAGTAATGATGAGCCTTTTCTCATGTGCCTGATGATCATCTGTATGTCTTTGGAGAAGTGTCTAGATCTGCCCACTTTTGATTGGGTTATTTGTTCTCTTGTTGTTGAGTTGCATGAGTTCTTTGTAGATCTTGGATATTAGCCAGTTGTTGGATGCATGACGTTCAAATATTTTTTCCATTTGCTAGTGTGTCTTCTCATTTTAATGATAGTTTCTTTTGCTGTGAAGAAGCTTTTTAGTTTGATGTAGTCTATTTTTGTTCTTGTTGTGCTTGCTATTGTAGCTAAGTCCTCAAAGACATCATGAAGCCAATGTCTCAGAGTACTTTGCCTAGTTTTCTACTATATATTTTATGGATTCAGGTCTCACATCAAACTTTTTAATCTATTTTGAGTTAATTTTTGTGCATGGTGTAAGATAGTGGTATATTTTCTTTTTTTCGTGTGTTACTGTCCAGTTTTCCCAGCACCATTTGTTGAAGGGACTTTCTTCTCTCCATTGTAAGCCCTTGACTCCTTTGTCATAAATTAACTTTCCATATTTGTGTGGGTCTATTTCTAGGCTCTCAACTCTATTCCATAGGTCTGTATGGCTACTTTTTATTTTAATATCATACTGATATCAAAGTAGTGTTGACCTTATAAAAATGTGTTTAGAAACTCTTAATTTTTTTTGAAGAGTTTGAAATGGATAGGTATTCATCTATCTCTGAAGGTTTAGTGACCCAACGTCTGCATGTCTTTGATGCTCAGATGCATCACATGACAGCAGAAAGTTTGGTTTTGTATTCTGATCCAACCTGTCACTCTACCATTTGATTAATGATCATTGTTATTAAATGAGAGCTTATAGTTGTCATTTTGTCCTTAGTTTTCTGGTTCTTCCAATTTTTTTCCTTGTTCAATTTTTTGTGGACTTTCTTCTTTTCAATTTGGGGGAGATCTAGTATTGGCAAATCCCTTTAGCTTTTATTTGGAAAGATCTTATTTCTTTCTCATATTTAAAAGAGAGAGTCTTGCTGGATATTTTGTCTTCACTAGAAGTTTATATTTTTGAGATTATATCATTCTATTCCCTCCTTGCCTGCAGTGTTTTTGCTGAGAAGTCCGATGAAAGCCTGATTTGAATACCTTTATAAGTTACCTCCTTTCTTTCTCTAGCCACCTTCAACATTTTTAGCTCTCGGTAGTGTCACCACTCTCTTAGTGTCCGTCTCATTGTATCTAGGTAGCCAGATGGTGTTTTAGCTTCATGGATTTGTATATTTAGTTCCCTCCCCAGGTATGGGAAGTTTTCCTCTAGTATTTTTTAAATAAACTCTTTGTTCCCCACTTTCTTTTTTCTCCTTGGGGAATATCCATTATCCTTAAGTTTCCTTTTTTAATGGAGCTAAATATTTCTTAAAGTGCTTCTTAATATATATATATTTTTACACCTTCTTTCTCTTTCTTCTTACATCTGGGTCTCTTGTGTGTTACTATTTTCATAGTTACTGATTCAGTCCTCCATTTGGTCTAGTCTGCTTCCATAGATTTCTCTAGATTTTTAAATCTCATTTATTGAGCTCTTTACATCTGGATATCTGTTGTTTTATTTAGAGCTTCACTTTCTACCTTTGGTTTGCTAATTTTATCTCTGAACTCATTCACTCATTTTCCTTAATTTTGTTTTATCTCTTTGATTAGCCTTCCTGAATTCACCTGTATCACTTTGACTTGCCTTTCTCCAATTTCTTCTATCCCTTTGCTTTTTTTTTAACTATAATATTTGAACTCTCTACTGATAGGGAGATATGATCATCCTTGTCTTCATGGCTGGATTCTAAGATCATTGTTTTCTTTGTTGGTGTCATATTCCCTTGAGGCCTCACATTTCCATGTACTAGAATTTTCTCTGCCATTTCACTGCTTTCATTTCCCTATTTGTTTTTAAATATCCATAGCAACAATTTATATAATTGAATTACTTTTATTTTTTTCTACAGTGGTTCTGTGGTTTAATTTAACTTCCATAGGTACTGAGACCTGTTTTTTTTTTTTAAGATTATTTTTGCATACAAGCTGGGGTGCAGGCCTGAGGTGTGGGGCGGTGAGAGGGTTCACCAGAGACAGAATGGGGAGCAGAACAGTCAGATCGACCAAAATACACTGCTGAGGGGAGCAGGGGGCAAGATAGGAGAGATCTGCTGCGCCATGTGGGAATCTTCTTGGCCCGGCATCAAACCTGTGCTGCAGCCGCCAACAGCTCCACAGTGCAGCGCTTAACCCTTTGTGCCACCAGGGAGGCCCTGGGACCTGTTTTTGCAGTTGTTGAGTCAGCAGTATGGGGGCTAAGTTGGAGAGTTCCCGCCACTGGTGCAAATATACTTGGGGGTGAAGGGTGGGAGGATTTGCTTTTTGTGGTACTGCTGATATCCTTCCTCTCTGGGGTTCTAGATCTGGGATTCTACTGTCTTTCCATTGTTAGTGAATGTCACAAGATCAGTTCTGAGGAGTGAGGTTAGGGTATGCAGTCTAGAGCACATTCTCTGTACTTTCTCTAACCAGGACCTTGGCCTTTTTGGAGCACTCCAGTTCATCTGCACAGGTTACCTCTCAGTGAAGGGTGTTTGCTTCTCCACTGTTTCTGCTCTCCCTTCCCTAGGGCCCCAGGGCAAGCCAGCAAACCTGCCATCTGTGTTCCCCACAGTAGCCTTTGGGCATTTTTCTCCACCCACCTCCTGTTAAATGAGATATGATTCTCCTCCATGTCTCCTCTGTGCAGTCTGTGCTGATCTCTGATGTGTAAGAGGTGTTCCAGTTTCACCCTGAGTCACAGGAGTCTCTTGGTGTAGTGTCCCACTGGTTAATGGTTAGATGTTCCTTTCAGGAGTGTAGTAAGGAACATCATCAAAATCCTCTGTTTTTAACCTTGTATTGGTAATGTCATCAAAACCTTATATTCTTTTTTTTTTAACATTTATTTATGCATACAAGCTGGGGTGTAAGCCAGAGATGTGTGTGGGGGATGAAAGGATTTACCAGAGACAGAGTGGGGAACAGAACAGGCAGATGTACTGAAATACACTGCTGAGGGGAGCAGCTGGCGAGGCAGGAGTGGTCTGCTGCATCATGTGGGAAGCTCCCTGGCCGGGTATCGAACCTATGCTGCAGTGGCTCTGGATAGCTTCATAGTGCTGCGACTTAACCTGATGCGCCACCAGGGAGGCCCCAAAACCTTGTTCTTAACCCTGTATTTTGAGTCTCACTGAACTTCTATGCATCATGGGTGAAGTTGAATTCTGTGCTCTTTGGGCACTGTGAACGTTGCATGCAAATGGAGCCACAAGGAATGGAGTGGACACGTATATTACATCTATCTCCTCAGCTCATGTGCATGCTCCATTGTGCCCCTTGAACTTTACGAGCCTGTATAAAGTCATTCCTAGGCAAGGAGCTTGTCGCTGGTACTCTCTTTGCTCTGGGTGTGGCTGCCTCGCTAATCCCCTTCAGTACATTAGATACTGGTTAGCACTGTGTTATGACAAACTGACTCTCCAGCATACAGACAATCTCTCTCTGGGATGTGTGCTGTGCTAGGTACCTTGCCAGTGCTTACAAATATCAGTATCCATTCTTCATTATAATGCTATTAAATATCAAACTTGCCTGGTCATGAGACTCAACTGGAAGAAAATATTGAAAGTCCAAGATCCCTAGTCTCTCGTGGGTACATTCTGACTCAGAAGGTCTGAAGGAGGGAATGAATTTTATAATCTTTAATCAAGCAGTCTAAGAGAATCTTCTGACCAGTAAGATGAAAGAAAACACTGAGGTAGGTGATTTTTATCCCCATTTTAAGGTGAAGACATGAAGTTTTTCTAGAACTATACTCCTCAGCATGTAGGTCAAGCCACGAGCTACCTGTGCTTATTAAGATTAAAGTTAACCCAAACTAAGTAAAATAAAAATTCAGTTTTTAAGTTACATGCTTCATGTACTCAGTAGCCTCAGGTACTAGTGGCTGCGATGCTACACAGATGGAGAATATCTTCATCTTGGAGAAATTTCTATGAAATGATGCTCTCCTAGAGAGAGAGTAACTTATCTGGAGAAATTTCTATGAAATGATGCTCTCCTAGAGATAAAGTAACTTATACGAGACAGTATAATTCAGAGTGATAGAACCAGTAAGTGGGGATTTGGACTGACACCCCTCTGAAATTGAATTTTATGTCACTGTAAATCCAGTTTCATTCAAGAGAGATTGAATCTGCTAAGGGGAAGACTGGAGGATCTGCTATGTGCTGAGATTGAAGTAGCTCTCTTCAGCTGTATCTGAAACCCCAGAAGTCTCCTACTTTGGGGTTAGTTCTGAAACTGATAGAGCCCTCTAGGAGTATTTGTTGTAAACCTCAAAGTGGACACACAGTTGGATGGAGACACACTTGGATGCAGACTGTACACTCAGTCAAATTTGACTGTACACTCAGTCAAATTTGCATTGGAGTAACTCAACCCTGAGTTACACTCAATCAACCCCAGAAACTCACCTAACCTGAGAGAATCTACTTTTAAAATGTTACTCTTTTGCAAGGTGGAAATAACTGTTTCTCTTCTCAGATCTAGACAGTTCTGCTGGAACTCCAAATATTTCAATTATAAGCCAGTGGTTTAGATTGCGAAACCATCTTGGAATGTAAATTGTTGGTTTGTTTTCCAGGCTGGTCTACAAAAATCTGCAGTGTACATAAAATAAATGATGTACCTAACTTATAAGAGATGCATCTTACAATGAAAGTACCAATATGTTAGTTACATATAACTACCATCCACTACTCTTCTTTTGTGAAACTATACAATGTGCATTCCTCTTCTGGAAATAATTTTTCCTATTCTTTATTGACTTTTTTTTTTAAGATTTATTTATTTATACATACAAGCTGGGGTACAGACCAGAGGTGTGGGGCAGCGAGAGGGTTCACCAGAGACAGAGTAGGGAGCAGAACAGGCAGATCAGAAATACACTGCTGAGGGGAGCAGCGGGCGAGGCAGGAGAGGTCTGCCGCACCATGTGGGATTCTCCCCCGCTGGGCGTCGAACTCTCGTCGCTGCTGCTGCTGCCGGCGACAGCTCCACAGCGCAGCACTCAACCGCTGCGCCACCAGGGAGGCCCTCTTTATTGACTTTTAAGAGTTTTAATTGAGGGCATAGCTCAGGGAGATGAGATGATATGTCTTGGTTATTCATTCTTTGTATTTGCATAAAAGGACATCTCTCACTGGCAAAAATACAGAAGTTTGAGAACATGCTGCTGGTGAGTCTGTGGGTAAATGACAATCTGATGTAACACTCTTGGTGGTGCAAAAAGATCTAACTACTATAGTGGGCAATTTATTAATTTATATTAAAATTACAGATGCATTTACTCTTTGACTTAGCATTTTGATCCATTCCAGCATCGTTTATACTATCAACAGACAAAGGAAACTGCCCAAGTATCTATCAGTGAAGGACTGACACACAAACTTCATTATGCATCAGAAGCATTTGGAGGGTTTGCCAAGTGTTTTATGTGAATTATTCATTTGATCCTCAAAATTCTGCTGTTTTTGAGATTTGCAAGATACAAAACAATTTCTGCTTTTGCCTAAAAACATTTCTTCTTTAATGCTTTCATCTGTAAAAAAGGTATATTAGAAAGTTAATAACATGAAGGATTTAGATCCAGCTGTTACTAGTCTCATTATTACTGCTCTTTGTCTTGGAATGGCACTTTAGTTCTTTCTTTGCTTTCTGATCAGGGCTTTTCTGTCATGCATTCTGCATGTAGTCACAGAGAGCAAGGATCCCTTCCTCGGGGCACAATGGCTTTAAGGATCTCATTTTTGGAGCTTGTCTTCCTTGTACAGTAGATGGTCTCTTTACTTCCATGTAATGTCTCAAGGGAGTACAAAGTTCTTAGCTGACAATCTCACCATCTTCATTCCGCTGGCCGAAACCTTAGACATTCTTAAAGGTCCAATCAAATACCTCTCCTTTATGAAGCCAGAAACCATGTGTTTCTGCTTTTCTTTTAATGCTTTATAGTCTTTCTTGTGTCAAAGTCGTTTGCATATGACTTATAGACCTGCCTTATTTTTTTTTTTCCAGGCTGTATGCTTCTTGATCTCATGAGCTCTTGGCTTTAGTCTTTTAGTCCTCTAAGGAAGGACCTTAAATATAAAGGGAGTGAATTATTTGATGGATTGAACTGGAAAGCAAGTGTAACACCCAATTACTCTCTAGCCTGCTTTGGCATTAGTACCACAAGTTTTCCATAATCTGCTTACATCTTTTTTTAAAGTTAAATTACCTTTCAGTTTCATTATCATCAACCTTCCTCCTCCCAATATCACATTAGTCTCTTAAAGTAGGAGCATTTGGAAGAAAACACTGTAAATTATTGTATTTCTATAGTATCTCTGTATTTCTATGGGAACTGCTTTTAACTCAAAATTTTCCAGATCTCTTAATTAGAAAAAGAATGCAGTGTGGCCACAAAGTTGTTTTAAAATGACTTAAAACAAAGTTAAAAAAAGATTTTTAATAAAATGTAGCGGGACTCAAACTGAAACACATAGATTTAATGAACTCTGAAATACACATCTTGATTTTTTAGTTAGTAATGAAATAATTACAGTTTGGAGGGAGGAATGGCAAACAAAACCAATTTACTCTATCCATCTTTTTGTCATCTGTTGTCCATGAACACAACATTTTCTAAGTTGAAATAACCTATTTGATTTAATCCCTACATAGATTAAAATGTGACCTCATGTTGGAATCTAATAAACACTAGTATGTGAATAATGTGTGAGATGTGATTGAGAATTTTTACACTTGGTAGCACATGATTAAGTCCATAGCAAACAAGATGATTTAAAGATACCTTAACATAGAGACTTTTTAAAAGTTGCTGAATATAAGAAAACAAAAAGTAAAGAACTGGAAATAACTAGAAAGTGTAAAAGAAAAAAGATTCCATTTATAAACTTCACATGAAATTGGGATTTAGGAATAAATCTAACAAAGATATGTAAAAATATGAAAACAAGAGAACTTTATTTAAGAACATTAAGGGAGCTTTGAATAAATGAAGAGATATGCTTTGCTAATGAATGCGAACAAAATTGCTCTTTTCAGTCTTCCAGGACTTTTACAGCTCGAGGCTCCTAACCAAGGAGCAGCAAAGAAAGCCTAAATTCTAGTCTGTGCTGAATCTCTATTCATGTGAGTCTGCTGTATTTATCCTGAGGAAGGCGGATCTTTTCTTTGCACATGTGTCTGGGCTAGCAGCCCAGTATAAAGCTAGCCTTTAACAATTGCAAATTCATTGTTAATTAATATTCCAGTATTATTTATCCATGAACTTGAATAAAATCACCCAGACCCATGTGGCTGACATATATCTAAGAGAATTTGAAAAAGAACCAAAAAGTGGAAAGACTTTATTCTTCACATATCAGAAATTATTATAACACTAAAACAATTAACACAGGGTGGTACTAATGGGGCAGAGATAGACAACAGACCAATGGAGCATAGTAGAGAGCCCCAAAACAATCCATTAAATGTAGTAACAACATACATCCAACATGGCTGTATAAATTGGGGGAAATGTAGACTATTCAATAACTAGTACTGGAATAATTAGTTATCTGTGTGGAAAAGTTTAGATTCCTATGTCATACTTCGCACAAAAAATTAACTACAGGTTATAAAAAACCTTAATACCAAAAACACTTTTAGAAGAAAATATAAGATAGCATCCTTTGGAAAAAAGAGTAAAAATGGATTTCCTAAACCAAACACTACCAATGCAAACCACAGAGAATAGGATAGTTAACCTTGACTTGATTAAACTTTAAAACTTTTGTTCAACATTATATCAAAGGGAAAAGACAAGCTCCAGGTTGGAAAAAGAGAACTGCAATGTTTATATCTAAGACAAATCACACCTAAAATTAATAATAATGCTTCCATGTCATTAAGTAGTATATATGGGGAGAGGATATGAAATTACAGAATAGGAAGCCTGAATGGCCAATGAAAACTTGAAAAGATGCTCCACTCACTTGTAAATGTAAATTAAAGCCTCATTTTTCATACATCAAAGTGGACAAAAATATGTACATGGGATAATACCCAGAGTTTCTGAGCATGTGGGAGCAGGAAACCCTCATGCTCTGTTGGTGGGATGAGAATTGCATGGCCTCTTTGGAAAAAAATTGTCAGCATCCAAGTGCAGATGAAAGTGTTCACGTGTTCCCCCAATATTCTGGAGAATCTCTTGAGTGTATGCACCATATGGTTATATCAGCATCGATTATAAGAAAGAAAAAGAACCAAAAGTAGAGGAAACAAGTAATAGGTCCATCAACAGGGAAATAAATTGTAGTATTTATTTATATAAATTAGTAAATTTATATATATTTATATAATTATATAAAGTGTATATATATATAATTATAGTGTTATGGTTATGGTATACTTAGAATTATAGTTAAAATGAATAAACTAGATTTAAATATCTCATATACACATGATATATGTTTATCTCTGTCTGTTTATCTATCTATCTATCTATCTATCTAAATCTAATCTATCTATCTATCTATCTACCCTCCATAAGGGTGAAAAAATCAAGCTGCAGAATGACAGGGAGGTTCAAGTTTGAAAATATGGCAACAATACTTATAATATGAATGGCTACATATGTATGTTGTAAGAGTCTAAAATAACTTATAGGAATTAATATCACATTGAACACAGTAGTACTTGGCAGTGTTATGGGACAGGGTAGAAGGAGCTATTATTGCAGTTGTTGTATTTTGTTTAAAACATTTTTGAGGCATATGGCATAGTGTCAAGATTTTATTTAGCTGAATAACAGGGATACATTTTATTCACATTACTGTTCCATATGTTTAATATAGTGCATAATAAAAGTAAATACATACATCCACCAAATCCTTGTTATCAGTGATCTGTAAGTCAACATGCCTCATTTCTTGGCTCATATAAAGTAGGATATGGAGACTACAGGACTTTGTTAAAGACATTTCAAATAACATGTACATGATGGGGCTGTTACTGAGCAGTACCCTTTAACCTTGATTTTGTTCAAAACAGATTCATAATCAGTAGATAAGAAGATATTAGTGCTTTTCCCAGGAGGCTTTATGGGATTAGCCAGCAAAGACTGTAGCCTTAATTAGACAGTGATATTACTTAATTGGAGCACCTGAATGAGATTAAGGGGTGCTGAGATAAGGTCAGCTTGTTTCCCCTGCCCTAGAGCTTTCCTGGGTTTCTGTCTTCTTGCTTTCAAGCTCTGCTCATTGGGATGAAGCTGAGCCAAATGCTTTTTTGTTCTCCATAAATCACTTCATGAAATGTTTTATATACAGATTCCATGTATTTCAGAATGTATTCTGAAACACATTGGCATGCTGATTCTACATTTAGGTCTCATTACACTGAAGCAGTAGACATTTGCATTACTTTTAACTTGTTATTGACCCAACATTTTAATATACATTAAGGAAATGGATAATTGTTGGGACTCAATAGTGTATTCCATTTGATTAAGTTATAGTCAGGGTTCTCCCAAGGAGAAGACCAGTAGGAGGAGGGAGAAAACACAGAGAAAGGAAGGAAGGGAGGGAGGGAGAGAAAGACATTTTAAAATAAGAAACTGACTCATGTTCTTATGGAGACCGACTACTAGATGGGAGGTCAGCAGGCTGGGACCCAGGAGAGTGTATGGTATAGTTTCAGCCTAAAAGTTGGCAGATTAGAGACCCAGAAAGGGCCAAGGTTTTAGTCCAAATATGAAGACCAGAAAAGAAAATATCCCAGCTCCAGTTAGTCAAGTGGGGGTGTGTGTGTGGGGGGTGGTGATGGGGAGAGGAGAGTGAGGAAGGTCCTTTTATTAGGCCCTCAGCTGATTGGATGAGCTCAACCCATACTGGGAAGGAGAGTCTTCAATACTTAGTCTGCTGGTTCATCCAGAAATACCCTCAAAGACACATCCAAAATAATGTTTAATCAAATATCTGGGCACTCTATGGCCCAGTAAAAGCTGAGACAAAATAATTAACTATCACACCTTTTTACTCAAGTTAAGATTATTTCCCAAAACTTCTTGACAATGGAGTTGTTACTATCAAAGAAAACTTACATTCCTCCATTGAAAAAACAAAGTGCTTAAATTCCACTATAAAAAGACATGTTATTTTTTAAATGTATATATTTTTATTGTTATTTATATCTTTTACAAAAGACATATGTTATTAGAAGAGAGAAAAACTCTGTTAAAAACATTGACACAGATATATTTTCATGAATGTTCTGTTGCAACTAGTTTTGTGACCATAGCCAATTAATTTCCTGATGTGAAAATAGGAGAGGGTTGGAGATGACATTAGGGTCCCATCTAGCTCTAGAAATATGTTATCTTTGATCTTCTCATCAGTCTGTGAAAGTTGGAATAGGACTGGCATTGGCAAATTGCTCATTAGCTTATTGTGGATGGTAGTCTCAGTTATTTATAATTCTACTTCTTACGTAGTTCTCTTGGTGCATATAATGAGTAGTTGGAAGTAAGTGGATTTCACTGGTGAGGCTTGGATTCCTAGCAGAGCTAATCTAATGCTGTTCTAGCACATACATTAAGTGCTATGTGAATTCACTTTATAGAAGCACGGTTTCCATAGAAAAGGGATGACTTTAAAGAAACTGGCACTACCTATATAATTATTACTACTGGGACTTGTTTTTTGTTTTTTTCCTCTGTATTTTTTCTGTCTCTGTTTCTGAAACATCACATTCAGTAGCTTTCAGATAATTTTTCACTAATGTTCATTACTCATGGATTTTTAAATTTAGTGATTAACTGATCTAGTGACTGGCAATCATTAAGTTGTCAAAAAAGCAAAATTTGACTTTGTGATGAGCTGTACTTTTAACTGTGTTAGGTCAGATTTTATGATTGGAGATGTTTGAATCGCAGCCAAGAAACTATTCAGAGACAGAGTGTTTGACAATCAAGTGAACTGGAATCAGAGCCATTTGGGCAGGTCTTTAATTCCTGTGAGGATAAGTTAAGAGCATGTGAAAATAATTTTCACTAACGAGTACTTTATCTGCCTTGTAAATAGTCTTAAAAAGTCAGATGGCCTATAGAAACGTTGGATAGTTTATGAAATCTTTCCTAGACCTTCCCTCCCATGCCTGGCAGTGCCATCTCTCATTTCCTAGCCAAGTCTGCTCCTTTTTATTGTTAGCTATATCCCAGACTAATAAATCACAAAGCTACCTGGGCCCCAAACACAGTTCTCTAGAAATGTATTTTATTTTTACAGCAATGGCATGGATTCTTGAGACAGGAAAAATAGAAAATAAAAAACATGTCAGACAAATATACTTCTGTGCTGAGAGACAAAAATAGAAGAAAATAAAAAAAAAGAAAGGACATAGAAGGGAAAATAAAAGAGAACCCTGGAGGAGACCCCAGAACCTATTTTTTTTGGAAGTGGAATCACTTAGTAAAATTCCTAGGCTCGTTGCCTGATTTATTTTAAGTCTGGTCTGATTTCTTCTCATGTGCATGTTGTGCTCATTTGCATGGTTGTGATCTCTAAGCAAAGAATAATTTCAGAATTTTGGGATAATTTGAGAGCTGCTGATAAAATATATGCAGGAAAATGTAATAACTATAACTAGACTCACAAAGAGCAAAGAGAAGCTCATTATTTCAGCTTCTAATTTTAGTGATGTATTTTCTTCAAAGCCAATAAAGGTTGTCTAATGGGCAAAAATATTATGATTCCTCCTGAATTCATAGTTCTCGTGAAGCTTTCTGACAAAGTAGCTTGTCATAATGGTTTAATTTTCTTTTTTATACTCTCCCCTCTTGGTTTTGTAAAGGAAAAGACAGCCAGTCTGCAGCTTCCTTGGGGAACATTAGGCAGCTTAGAGAAGTGGCAAAATAAACAAGATTTATTCTCATCAGAAGTGTCATGAGAAAATTGGAGGCATGCTGTGAGGTAATGGCAAAATAATCCTGAAAATCTCCAAGCACTTTTTCCATATGGAATGGAAGAAAATTTAAAGTTAAGCTCCAGCTAATTATGACCAAAGACAGATGTGTGTGTATAAATGTGAGGGCATCTGTATTTTTCCAACAATATTTTTGGTTTCTTTCCCTAAAAAAGAGGGGACTTTGTTTTATTTTATTTTTTTATAATATATATTTTTATTGTTATTTATGTCTTTTACATTTTGCATTCCCCTTGGGTAGCCCACCACCAATTCACCCGTGATCCATCTCCATGGTCCCTTGTGTTCTTTTCTATTCCATTTTGTGCCCTTTCCCTTCCCTCCCTCCGGCTCCCTCCTCACCCCCTTCCCCCCCCACTGATTGTCTCTCTCCCACCCAGCCTCCCTATAGTCCTGTTACAAGTGAAACCATTCGATATTTTTCTCTTTCTTTCTGGCTTATTTCACTGAGTATGATAAAAGAGGGGACTTTAGGTCCTGTAGTTCTAGAAAGCTGCTGTGTGGAACAGCTGCCCCAAGTGTTTTGTTTTACTTCTCCATAGACTAAGGAAGTGTGAATTGCAATTTATAAAATGCTTGTGTTTCCCCCTCCCTTATTGTTTCCTCCCATTTCTCTTAATTGTTTTAACCCATGAAGTGTTGTTCTACTGACTTAGTGTAGATGGAACCCTTACTTTATCTTAGTGGCTGTGGTCATCCATAGAAAATACTGTTTTTCTTCTGCTCATGTACTGGAGCTGCAGCCTGCTTCCACAGGTTCCTTTAAATAAAAGTGGATTCACTGCACGCCCTTCATGAACCAAGCTTGGTGCCATTTTGAAGATACGGGGTCTTTAGAGCCAGGCTGGGAAAAATGGAGGGTCTCTGATAGTCCAAGGGCAAGTACATGCCAAGCAAAGAGTTTTGGATCTCTGTGAATATGAATTTTGAAAGGAGGATAATGTCCTATTGCTTCTTCCTAAGCATGTTATGCTTTCCCTCCAGATCTTTTCTGAGTGGCAAGAGGGTCCTGGCATGACTTTGACATATTAAATAAAAGCTCTTGGGAGTGTAAATGCTTGTATGTTTCCCTTCTGTGGATTGCTATCTGAAGTAAGACCCAGAGAATTTAAGTTGATGTGTATGTGTTATTTTTAACTCAAAATGGAGTTTTGTTTTACCCAGTAGGACACAGGGACTTGCTGGCATCAAGGCTGCCCATGAAGAATTTTTGACTTTTCTCACTAGGGTCTATTAAAAAATCTGCCTCTCAAGCTCCAATAATAAATGTGCTGTAAAAAATTAAAATACACTATTCAACTCAATTACGGAAAAGCCAATTTAGCTCCGTTCTCTAAGGCATTTACTCGAAGAAAGACAGAACTTGGGTATTATTCTGTGTAATTAGATTTTTGCACCTTTGTATTGTGAATTGTGATTTATATTTTTCTGCCCTAAAGTGTGGTGATCACGTTTAGAAACCTGAGACTATAGTTATTATAATTCATAAGGACTTTTACATTTTTAAAATATGAGAAACTCTAGGGAAAACAGTAGCTATTATATCCTATTTCATAAATATTATGAATTTTTTTAGAGCAATTTCTTTTGTTCCTCCAAATTAACTTTCACCCAAAACTGCAACTGTTTCTAAGAAATTATGCCAAAAGCCTAGTTAACCCCTGGATTTGCCTCAATTCCCAGAAAGTAGTCACTGTGTTAAAATAAACCTATTTTTAAGAATGTATGTATTTTTCTCTTACATAGTAATAATGAAAATAAAAATAAAAATGTAACATCTAAAAATCATGATTTGGCTGTGTGTGTGTGGGGGGGTGTAATGTCATAGGAAAAAACAAAAATAAAATGTGAAATAAATAAGTCGATACAAGATAGGGCAATCTCAACAACTTAGAAAAATAATTGCAAAGAAGATTATTAGAAAATAAAGCAAAGATAGTGCTTGGTTTTTTTTTTTTTAGAGTTATATTCAAGGCTCTATATTTAAGAGTTTTTAATTTTGTATGTATTTTATATCATTCTTCCTTTTCATGCAATGCATGCTTTCTCCTTTCAGGTATAGTCCCCATAAAATTGCCATCACCAATACACCCATGAACCATCACTGTAGTCCCTTGTGCTCTTCCCTCCCCTGTTTTGATCCTTCTCCCTCCCCTGCTGAGTGTCTTTGATTATTATTTTCCTGTTAATTTTGTTTTTTTAATTTATCATAATTTTTTTTCTGATCCCTTATTTTGTTCCCCTACATTCCTCCTATAAGTAAAACCATCCAATGTATTTAGTTATCTTTTTGTATTTATGAGCTAAAGATGATTGAAACAGGAAGGAGTCTGCATATTTAAGATATTTTAGCATCTATCATAGTTGTATTGACATGGGGAATGACAGGGAATGAATAATAATTCACTAGAAACTGTGTTTCAAGAAAGAAAACTAGTGCTAAAGAGATTTGAGTTGAACTAAAGCACAACTGGAAGGTTAACAAAGCATCTTCTAGAATGAGAAAATATACAAATCAATTAATATACAAATCAATTAGGTTTGTATTTTATGTTTTATTTAGACCCTTATATACATGTTTACAGACTGGCCAACAAAAATAAACCACGAAAGGCATTTATTTGCAAATAATTGCCCACAATGTAATTTCATGGACAACATTCACCTAGAAGTTTGAAAGGAATTAGGCTGAGTCTGATTTTTTAAAAAATGAATATGGGTTGAGCTTTAAAGGGTGTATAGTTTTAATAATAAATATTCAAGCTAAGAATGGTATACCTTTCTCCTTAATTGGGGCATTGGCATGGGTTTGATGATTAGGAAGCATTGTAATTTGCTTTACTCTTAAATATTTACTTAGCCATTCTTTCATTCATTCAACAAATATTTGCAAGTTTATAAATACAACATGCCCTTGAAGGAGAGAGAAGCTCTATTTGAACAACTGTAACCAAAGTTGTACACAGTTTTGGGAGAATGCAAAAGGTTGAGATTGTTTTTGGCTGGGGAGAGCCAATAAGCTTTTTCTTGGGTTGGGATTGTCATATGGGTTTGAAGGATGTGAAAATGACTGGCAGGGCATTTAGTGAGAGAAAGGAGGGTGAAGCCATGGACATGTATGGGGGACAAGATTTAGTTTGAGCAGTGGAGTAGGAAACACAGTTAGTTGGGACTTAATCAACTAACCTTTGGTACTAAGTTAAGGGGTTGGCATTCTGGATGATAGGGAACTATACACAGCTTTTATGAACAAAGTGACATGGTTTTGTAGCAATGGGTTAAATGAAACTTTTGGGCCAAGACCCAGAAGACTATACCTCTATGACTATGAAGTGTGCCTTTTGTGGCTTTCAAAGGAGTTTCCTAGAGTATTAATGGCAAATTGTTGTTAAGAATGCCCCCTACTCTGACATCTGGGGTTGGTGATTTTTGCCAGCTTTTTCTCCATTGGGACCACAGTTGCTGGCTTGGATTCTGCCTCTCCTGTTCAGCTCCATTAGCCTAGACTCACTCTGACAATATCCCAGAACCTGCCTTTGCCACACTAATAAGCTTGTTTTATTTTCCAGAATCTTCTAGGCTGCATCTATGGACACTAGCACTCCCCACTCCCACTCTGGCTTTGACATTTTTTGTTCTCATTTTTGAGCTGACAACTCTGAGTGTTTTTTTGCTCTACTGAGATAGGGCAGATTAAGTGACTTACAATGTGGTTGAGAGATAATAAAAACTTGGTTGAAGGCAGGAAGGGGAAAAGGAATGGATTCAAGAAATACTGTGGAAGTGACAGATCTGATGATTGAGTATGGAAGTGAGGGAGAAGAAATCAAATGATAGTGTTGGACTTTTAAGCCCTTTTGAATCCAAATAGTTTACTTTCTATTTGCTACCATGGACAAAAGCGTGGAGGTAACCTGCATGAGGTTCTACAGCTGTTCAGTAGCAGAGATGTGACTCAAATACTTGGTGGTCTGACTTTAGAGTCCATTTTCCTAACCACAGTGGTATTTTGCCTCAATGTGAAGCTTTGCCCTAATTTTCAAAGCCCCTAAATTGTGTTCCTTCATTCAGGTAAACATAGTGTTAATCTAAAATCTAGATGGATTTTGGGAATCGCTTTAGATTTTTCCCCTTAAAATTTGTGGTGCTGTTAGATGTTTTATTCACATTTTAAACCAGTGATTAGGTTAACTACCCAAGAATGCTCTAATCCCCTATTAAAATAAATGTTGCCTGGTGAGTGATATATGTAGATACTCGAATCACAGAAGCATTTTTCTCATATGTTGGGAGGGAGTGGCTCCTCAGTAGAAGCGGGGCGTCTTTCAGGTAGGCTTGGGGATGTGGCAGGAAATCAAATTTCAAAGGTTTGTAAAGCCGATCATAAAAAGATATCCACCCTCTTTTATTTAAACCCAAGCAAAAGGGCACAAATTACCATCAGAACTTAACAGGCTGCTCTTCTGCTAAACAAAACAGTGGCTATTAGGACCTAAAAGGCAAATTTTGTTAATCATTTGTATGTTTCAGTGAGGTGAGACTCATTCTCATTGTGGGAATTCTCAAAGGTGTCTTGTTCCTATATAAGAAAAGTATAGACAAGGAGGTAGAATTTTATTACTTATGCACTATATAAAAGCTAATAAAAATAACAACCAATTAGATAGTTATAAAGCTCGAATATTGACGTATTATGCAATACTGATTAATAGCAATAACATACACTCACAGAGAAGCCAAAGCATTCCTGATACAAATTATAGGGGTTTTTATTTGCATCTCCACAGAACCTATTATTAGTGGGTCTCAAAACACCTTATGAGTAGTATTTATTAAAGCCCATAAATAGAACCAGAAAATGTCATTTTATAAAGGAAAGAAGGAAGAATTCCCCCTTTTATCATATATATCATGAGTCCTAAATGCTTGAGCAAAATTCTCTCCATCTACAGAGAGTATCCACACACTGTGGGTGTTTGGAACTGTGATTCCATTGGCACAGAAGCTGGCAGCCAGGGGTTCAAGGTTCTTGTATTGAGTATTTCTGTGTGGCTGGAATTTGTCACTTATTTTTGAAATTTTACATGCATTATAGCACTAAACAAATTTTACCAGCATGTTATATTTTAATGTTTCTGTTGACTATAATATCAAATCTGAAAACAGAAATGATGCCAAGTTCACATAAAAGTATTTCTTTAAAGATTTATTTATTTATGCATACAAGAACTGGGGTGTTGGACAGAGGTGTGGGGGGCGGGCAGGGGCGGTGGGGTGGGGAGGAGGCGGTGAGAGTATTCACCAGAGACAGAGTGGGGAGCAGAACAGGCAGAGTGACTGAAATACACTGCTGAGGGGAGCAGCAGCAGAGACAGGAGAGGTCTGCTGCACCATGTGGGTTAGCTCCCTGGATACTGGGGATCGAACTCGTGATGCAGTAGCTGCGGATAGTTTCATAGTGCTGAGACTCAACCCCTTGCACCACCAGGGAGACCCTCACATAAAAGTACTTAAAAATATTTTGGAATATCTTAGGTTTGTTTTTTTTTTCACAAGCTGTTATCTTATTCAAAGGACTAAGAGCTTATAAACACAGTCAGTGGATCTCTGTCCTTGAAAAGTTTGTGAAGATTTCTAATCTACTTCAGAATGTTCCTTTGCCCTTTCTTTCCTATTTCTCCATCTCCTTTCCCTCCTTTGCAGCTTCCCTACTCTCTGAAGCCAAACACATGTTGGAAAAGCTCAGGGATATTCCCAGTGCCTGACTCCCTCTCCCCCTACACCTCAAGTCCTAAAGCTCCCCCCATGTGGTTGATTCTCAGCTTTATTTTCTTCTGGCCCTGATAGACCATATGTTCCAGTTGCTGGTCATTATTGTGAGGCAACTGCACTTCTGTGGTTCTCCTTCACTTTCACATGGATTTCAAGTCAAGTGTGGATTAGGGAGCCTGGAGCTTGGAGAGTGTGGGTGACTTGACTGAGGTCATACAGCTGATTTCCATCTCACTAGAACTGGGACCAGAGCTCAGGTCTCTAGACTCTGAAGCCAAAATTACCCCTTTTACTCAGGGTAATTATCTAGTGCTTCAAATCAGTCTCTCTCTCTCTCTCTCTCTCTCTCTCTCTCTCTCTCTCTCTCTCTCTCTCTCTCTCTCTCTCTCTCTCTTTCTTTCTCTCTGCACCCCCCCTCCACACCATTTAAACCAGAAACCTATAGTAGAATTAGAAGAAGCAGTTTGTTGTCATCTTGGGCTGTGTATCTCACAAGACTAGAGGTGGAACCTCTAGGGTCTGAAGAGCAGTGGAGGGATGTGTGTGCACAGCTGCAGTGGTGGAGCCTGGATTACTGTAGTCCAGGATGAGATGAATGACAGGAGGTGGAGGGGAATGAAGACCAAGCTGATGTGGAGAACAGCAGAGTAGATTGGCAGTTGTAGAAGAATGAGGATTGTTGCATTTATGGCCATGGGTTTTTGACATAAACTGAAAAATAGTTCTATTGGTTACTGGGAAAAGTCCTTAAGGATCCTGATACCAAAAGGGGAGGGAGAGATAGAGACATGTGCAACAGATATCAAAGTTCTTGGGACCTCCCTGGTGGCGCATGGGATTAAGTCTCATCACTATGAAGCTATCCATAGCCACTGCAGCAAGAGTTTGATCCCTGGCCAGGGAGCTTCCCACATGGTGCAGCAGACCTCTCCTGCATTGCTGCTGCTCCCCTCAGCAGTGTATTTCAGTCACTCTGCCTGTTCTGCTCCATACTCTGTCTCTGATGAATCCCCTCACCTCTCCACACCTCTGTCTACACCCCAGCTTGTATGCATAAATAAATAAATCTTTAAAAAACAACAACAACAACAAAACAGGTATAAAAGTTCTCAGGGAGTGTGGCTCACAGCAAATCTGTGGGAAACAGTAGTGCTTGGGTGCCCAGAAGGGAGCCTCTAGAATTAAGTAGGTAAGTGTCTATTTGTGAGAGATATTACATTTCTAACCTTGAATTTTCCTACTTTTCCAGGGAAAACTGAGGCTGCTATCAAGAACTTCAGTCCCTACTACAGTCGCCAGTACTCTGTGGCTTTCTGCAATCATGTACGCAATGAGGTGGAACA
Organism: Scalopus aquaticus; assembly: GCA_004024925.1. Taxonomy (NCBI): domain Eukaryota; kingdom Metazoa; phylum Chordata; class Mammalia; order Eulipotyphla; family Talpidae; genus Scalopus; species Scalopus aquaticus. The sequence continues at coordinate 34,877 of PVIJ01004646.1, forward strand.
GCACCGGGATTTAGCATCACAGTTTTTGAAGACCAAGGTAACTCACAGATATTTGACTTACAAGTATCTACCATTACAGAAAGCTTTCTAACTCATAATATTTCTGAAATAAACAATAGTTTGAATGTCAGTTTTAAAATTTGTTCTCAAATCTGTCATGTTCAAGAAACTCTATCTGCCTGGAAATTAGCACATGATTTATTGATGATGTAGTCCATACAGAATAAAAAGTTAGCAGAGCATCAATTTTATTATGTTTTTCTTAAATCGATGCTTGGATATTAGGGGATTTGAGTTGCCATGGTGTAGTTCATTAAAAAAAAAGTCAAAATTTCAGTGCCTCAGACTAGGGTTTTTAATTTTGGTAATAATTATTCAAATACAATTTTCTCTTCTAAAACCCTAACTTGTCTCTCCTTTGCTGTGTGTAGCAGTTATCCACAGCCCCAGCAAGTATTAATAGGCATCTACTACATGCTAGAGCCAATCCAAGAACTGGATTCTCTGCCTCCTTCTTTATATTCAAATATAGGAGGCAAAATAAATAAATCTATTAAAAAATTAGCAATGATGTAAGAAAATAAATAAATTTATGTATCAATAAATATAGGATGCAGACAATAATCAAATGAATCATTGAGTGATAGTAAACACTATAAAGGAAAAATGCAACAGGAGTCAATGACTAACAGAGAATATGCCAGAGATGCCCTCTGTGCAAATGACATTTGAGCTGAAACTGGACTCTGTAAATATCTGTGGGAACAGTATTCCAGGCAGATGGAACAGCACGTGCAAAGACCCCGTAGCAGTCATAAGCACAGAAGGAAGGCTGGTGTGCTGATAACATGGTAAACTAGAGAGGAGAGCAGAAGAAGTGTTTACAGGACAGGTAGAAACCAGACCATGACAGGCCTGTGGGCCAGTAAGGGTTTTGATGATAAGTGTGATAGGAGGATGATTGTCTGCAGAGTGGTATAGTGTTAAGTGATTTTTCTAGCTTCTCTATAGAAAATAGACTATGGGATGGGACCATGGAGACTGAGAAAACATGGGTAGTCCAAGAATAGGATGATGGCAAACTGGAAAAAGGTGGTGATAGAAGTTGTGAGAAGAGGTCCAAGTGAAGATGTACTTGAGATCTGACAGAATTTGCCAAAGGATTGGGTATGAGATAAGAGAAAAGGGAAGTTAATGATGATGTCATGGTTTTCAGCCTGAGCAAGTAAGTTGATGTAGTTGCCCTTTACCCAGAAGGAAGGGTGGCAATCACCAGTTCACTTTTGGCCATGTTAAGTTTGGGCTGAGTATTTGACATACATCTATGGAGATATTGGCTCCTTGAATCTGGAGCTTGGTGGAAAGGTAGAGACTAGAGAATAGAAATTGGGGAGTTGTTAGCTTATAACTGGTGTTAAAACCTTGGGACACAATCAAAGGAGAGTACATACAGAAAAAAAGAAGAGGTTCCACACTTAAACCCTGACCCCTCTTCATTTGGAGATCAGAACAAAGAGAAGGATACAGCAAGATGGACTGAAAAGAAATAGCCTCTGGAGTAGAAGAAAAAACTAGAAAGTGTATGTGCCAGAAGCCAAACAAAGAGGGGTTTCAAGAAGGAGGGAATGATAAATAGACCCAAGAGTACTGAAAGGCCTAGTAAGTTTACCCACAGATTTAGCAGCCTGGTGTGTCAGGGTCATTGATTTTTATCCTCATAAAACAGTGACTCTCAGAATTTAAGGGGCTTGTTAAAATGCAGATTCTGGTCCACACCCCTAGTCATTCTGACACAGTAAGTCTAGGGTGAGGCCACATTTTCAACAAGCATGTCAGTTGATATTAGTGGCCCAGGTCTGAGAAGCACTGTACCTCAGAACTGTGAAGTTTAGCTTGTATGTGGTTTCAGTTTCATTGAAAGGGGAGAGGCAGGTCCTGTGTTACCGTTGAATGAGTAAGATAGGCAGCTGCCTCAGTGTCTCCCAGGACAGAATAGGAATCCCTGGCATTCGAAAGGGAATTAAATTTATCCCTTAGTCCATTCTTAAAAAGACTTACATGTCTGTCTCCTCTGTATGATCTTGTAAATTTTCCCTGGAAGTGATGAGATGAGTATCTCATGGCACTGATTTTTTTTAAAAGGGAAAATAGATGTTAAGTTCAGTAACATGTGAAGACAAGGGGCTCATTCCTGTATTTTGAGATAATGTGGGAATCACACTCTGAGCAGGATGGGAATTTTCCCTTCCACACTGAACCCAATGGGAGACCTGACTAAGAATCTAAGGGAGACTCCCCTTCAGCACATACATCACCAGGGTTAATGAGAAAGACTCACACTTTTAAGTAGAAGAGGTAGAAATGAGGTTTTCTGGCTTGTCTGCTTGTGCTTTAGTCAGAGAGCAAGCCTGGTCTCCCTGAGTCCCTCAGGGATGGGTTAAGTGAGCACAGACTGGGTGTCTAGGGATTTGGAGTATAGGCAAACTGCTGAGCACTGCCTGTTAAGGCTGCGCCTGAAGATGTGATAATAGGGGTCAGCTTGTTCATTCTCCCCTTTTACATAGTTTTTTTTTTTTAACCCCAGCTTCAGGGTGGTGGGATAGATGTATATGATCTGTACTCCGTGACTCTCTCTCTCACAGAATTCATTGAGGATTTATGAAGTGTGCATACACCAGGCACAGGCTTATTACTAGTCTCCCTTTTAGTATACTTCTGTTACTGTAGCTTTTTGGAGGGAAATGGAAATTGGTACAAAAAAAATCAATAGACACGTATTTGCATTTAGTCAGGGGGAGCAGGAAAAGGAAATGTAGAAGAAGGGGAAGGAAGCAACATATTCCCCAGGATTTCAGCCCAAGATAGTTTCCCAAAGTATTCCTTGAAATACCCTGGATAGACCTAGTGTTAGTGTGGCACATTACCTTTTGCTGTAATAATCCCTTGCATTCATCTTCTTTAAGCCACCACTGGAGCCTGGAACTGTTCTGTATGAAGCAGAGCTATCACAGTTTGCTGAAGACATAAAGAAATGGAAGGAGAGATATGTTGTGGTTAAAAATGATTTTGCTGTGGAAAGCTATGAGAACAAAGAGGTAAGACATTTCCTGGTTACCATGGTTCTTGCTACAGTTCTTACAAATTGGCTGGTTGATTAGCGTGCCCTCTTCTTCCCGATTGACTCATTCACCGGTCACATACTCACAAAGGTACTTACTTCAGTCAATAGCTATTTATTGAACGCCTATTATGTGCCAAGTTTTGTGGAAGGTTCTGGGCAAATAGCAGTAGATCAGACAGATGCTTTAAGTCCAGTGAGGAGATAGACTTTGAACAAGTAACTGCAAGTGAGTATGGCTATTGAAGGTTATACCAATCAATCCATGTTTGATCCTTTTCTTTGATCCTTTAGATCTTTCTCAATCACTATATTGTTCCCCTCTCTGCTCTGTATCGGTTTCTTTTTGCTCTCAAGTTGATTGTGACTGAATTGAATGAGTTCCCAGGAAATCAGGACCTTTCACATATTTTACTCCATTTATAGATTTTTTTCATTTAACTTTTTCCTAACTGTTATCTCATTGTTTTCCCTGTCTGCAAAATGTAGAGAGTCCCAGACACCTGGGAGGAACCTCTGTTTTAATGGGTTCCTGTGTCTTTTTCCATTTGAGCGATACCATGGTGAATGGAAAAGAACACTGAAAAGAGAACTTGGAAAACTAAAGTTAAGGTCAGACCTTGGTGAAACTAGGGAGTTAGACTGATTGGGCCCATCATCCCTTCCAGATCTCACACTATGGGATTTTTAGTTTACGTGATTCTCAAGCTCCCTTTGAAGTGAATAGTTGCTGTTTGAGTTCCTGGATCCAATGTCAATATGAGAGAGTGTGGTCTTCCCATACCAGCAAGCAATTCCTGAACACCAGCAGGGAATACGAGAACTCAGCTCATCAGATGCCATGGGTTAGGGGCTCACTCTCGCAAGACTGGCTTCTACTTCGGATGCCAGCCACAAGTCAGGTTTTTAGCTGTGCTTCCAACCAAAGGGCTGTAGATCAGAGGTTCCTTGAACCTCTCCTCAGATCTGATTGCTAGAAGATTCTAGATAGACATCTAGAAGATTGCTAGAATTCTCTGATTGCTTCAGAGAATTCAGGAAGCCCATTTACTCATTAGATCACTGACTTATTACAAAGGACATATCTTACAAACAGCCACATGAAAGAGATGCATAGGGAATAGTGGGGGGAAAGGATGGAGCTTCCTTGCCCTGTCCAGGTGTGCCACTTTCCCAAATCTCCATATGTTCACTCACCTGGAAGCTCTCTGAAGCTCTTGGATTTTGCTTTTTTCCTAGAGGCTTCATTACACAGGCATGAGGATTAACTCACTGGCAACTGAACTCATTAGTCAGTCATCTCCCTTCCCTAGAGGTCTGTGGTTGGGACAGGACTAGTGATTCCAATCCTCTAGTCACATGGTTGGTTTCTCCTGGCAAATGGCCCTCACCCTTAGGTACTTCCCCAAAAGTCACCTCATTGAAATAACAAGAGACACTTAACACTCTCAACACTTAGGAAATTCCTGGAGCTTTGGGAGCTGTGAGCCAGGAATTGTGAATGAAGACCAAATGTGTTTCTCCGTAAATCACATCACAGTCACTATTTATCAGTTAAAAGTAATTGTAGATTTAAAACCCTACTGTTGATTCTGAGTTCAAGAGCAAGCAGGACAACTACCACGGATACTGTGAGCACAATACCCCTAATGCTAAACCATTAAGAAGAGGCTTCAAAGTGACAGACCTATGTGTTTTCTTTTGGAGAACAGAAATAAAATACGATTCAAACTTATCCCATGCACTCTCAGGCAATGCTCAAGGACTCTCTTAAGAATAGTCTTATCTTTTCAACATTAAGCTAATATTTTCTCTGCTTATCTATCTATATTAGAATTTCATTTAACACTTCATTTTCTCTCTGCAGCAAATGATCAACACACTGTAACAAGGATAATAATAATAAGAGATCCCTTTAGATTCTGTTTGGTACATTGCAGTCTTCTCTCAGGGAAACTTGAGAGGTAGAGTATAGCATGATTAAAAAGGTGAATCACACCGTCACCAGTTCCCAGTTATAAATCTTCCCAGTTATAAATCTCCTTGAGCCTGGTTTTCTCATCTATAAGAATGATGAGTATGATCGCTTTGTTATGGTGGTGATTTAAACAAGTGAGTATTTTGAAGCACTTTGTACATCGCCAGCCTGACGTAGAGCCCAATATTGAACATTTGTTGTGTGGTTACTGTTAACTCACTGGGAGGAAAAACTCAGCATGCTCTTGGATTTATTGGGGTTTTCACCACATTCAGTACTAACTGTAATTTCACTTTTAATCAAATTTTGGTGTTTTTCCTCTTTTCATTTTTTAAGCTTGCTATCTTGACTTGCAATATACAGACTATATTGATTTCTTTTCTTTGCTCATCATTTCAAATGAACCTTTTGGGTTGTTATAATAGGAAGATATGGTATCTAGATTAGGTGATAAAGTTTAAAAAAATACTTGGAAATTAAAAAGAATGCTCATGCAATTTTCTGTGGTTCTTCAAATATTAATAATATCCTGCTTTTTAGTTTACAGAAGTGTCATTTAATTATACCTAAGACTTATACATTAAATACCTATAAGTTGCTTATTATTTTATTGAGAGGCCAATTTTGGCTAATAATTAAGGAAGAAAAAGTGAAGCACTCTCATCTACCAATCACTTCTTACTCCCTGGACACTGGCACGGGGGCTGGACAGATTGGGGTATAGAGCCTGAATCTGTCAGGTACTCACCACTGGCAAGTATTTAAACTCTATGAGCTTAATTTTGTAATTTTAAAATGGAGATAGTATCTAATCCATGGTGCTATTTTGAGGATTAAATCATGTAATTTTTATAAAAGCTCAAACTGGGGTCTGTTATAACAAATAATAAAATTTAAATGGGAGGCCATCCTAAGTCAAAGTGCTTCTAAACATTTCCAAAATCACATCACTTTGGATAGATTCTTCTGTTGTGCTTTGGTTCCCAGATTGGCTTCAGCAATCAATTTCTTGTTCCTGCAAGCAAGAAAACAACCTTCTTAGATAGATTAGAGCTGGCTTTGTTTGGGTTTCTTCAGTCACTCTCTTATTGATGCAGAATGTGTTACTGTCATTTTGACTTTGTTGCCCTGATAAACATTATTTTAGTTATTCCCAAGAGGATAGTCTGGATTTGGGGCCCCCAGTGTCTGGCTTCACTTCTAAACTTGCTTAGAGGTTGTTATTCCCAAAATTTTGCTTTGCTTCAAACTCTCACATCAGATGCACTTACTTACATTTCATCTTATCCAAAGTCCTTGTGGGTCTATTGGCTTCACGAATTTATTTTAGTATGCTCGGCACTGATTTTCCATTTCCCAAATAGCAGATGGAGTTGTCTGCTGATCAGCATTCATTCTGATGTCATGATATCGTACTTCTAGCCCAAACCATTTTACTACAACAATCTCCTGTTTGAGGGCAAAGTGGTAGCATATTTAATGAAGGCAACATTTTTGTTTCGGGTGAAAATCCATGGCAACCGTAACTGCAGTTACATGTCCTACAGTTTCATTAGTCACTGGTTACCAAGCATTTTGTGCAGGAAGAATCTGTGGGCATCATCACCTTGCGGTTATGAGAATGACTCAGGTGCTAGCGTCTGAAGTAGTAACAATGGTACAGAATTTCTAGAAGCTTGTGAAATTATGTTTTCTCCATTTGAGAAGCAAACCGATGGTGACTCTCCCTAAGATTAGGAACTCTCATTTAATATGCTGTGACTATCACACTAAAGTATGAAAATATTGCCTTGCAAGTAGCAGATATGCAAAACACATTTTTTAAATAAATGGCTCTTATTCAATGACAGTGTGGGAATTACTGTCTGTAAATGTATGCATCTGGCTCTGTCTGTGCTTCTCTTATATTCCTGATGTTTTCCAAAAATCCAAATAGGAAAAAATAATTCATTTCTGCCTTTACTTTTCCAGGCTTATCAGAGAGGAGTTGCTCCTAAAAGCCGAATTCTTCCAGCTGGTGGCAAGGTATTAACCTCAGACAGTGAATACAATTTATTATCTGATCGGCATTTCCCAGACCCTATTGGTAAGTTGTTGCACATCCTTTCTCAAGGGAAAATTCTTAAACTAGCTTTACTCAACTAGACAAGTGGTTCCCAATGGGGGAGGAGGATTTCACTGTCAAGAGACATTTGGCATTATCTGGAGACCTTTGTTCCAACTTGGGAGGAAAACCTTTCCTGATGGTCTAGTGGTTAGCACTCAGTGCTCTTACCAACTTGGGAGGATGGTATGACAGCTACTTAGTGAGTAGAGGGCAGTGATGTTCCAATTTACCTTACCATCCACAGGCCTGCCCCTGTAAAATGAAGAATTATCTGGTGTACAATGTCAATAGTTGCCAGGGCTGAAGAAACCCTGGACTAGACATGCATTCTCCATAGGTAAATGGAAGATGTGCTTTTCTTAATTTAGGTAACATTGGACCACTACTATTATTTTAAATCACAGTGATATTGTGTTCCTAATGCATAGAAGGTGTGCCATGGGGTGGACATCTTGAGGCTTTGAATATATTGGAGTGTATTACAAGCTTTAATAGCAGTATACAGGACAGCAGAAATAAATAGATAGGACCCCATCTGTGAAACGTACAAACCTGTCTTTCAGGAAGTCAGCCTGGACCTGTCAGAGAATACCATGTTTCCAATTTCAGGATGATATACAATAAAATATCCTAAATCGACAAAATACTTGTAACAAACACTACAGTAATTCAGAGCCACTGTGTGGGTGTTTTCTAAATGACATTAATTAGCATATCTCTAATAATAGCTGAAAGCTGCCACGGAAAGGACATTGAACTGAGATTTGGGAGATTGAATTTTTATCTCGTTCTCATGCTGAATCTCTCAGGTTTCTGTTGCTCCAACTCTAGGGCCTTGAATTGAAAACCTAGAAAGATCTTTTCAACTCTGTCATACTTTGATTATCATTCATTCCACTTTTCACATGTAGAGACAGTGATGGATTACATATCAACCAAATAGTGTGTCTTATAGAGATTCATGAACTGTGGATAATATAACTCCATCTGGCTTTGTGTAAATCATACAGCACAATAATTACTTGGTTTCTTGAAGAGAGCCCTGGTTCTTATTAATAGTATGATACTTTCATTAGAATTTATGGAGAAAATGTAATCATTTTATTCATTGTTATTTCGGTGCAGAATGCTTAGCATAGTGTTTTTAATAACACTATTTGGATTAGTACATGGATCATAAACCTAGATTAGCAAACTATTGCTAAGTAATTCAAGCTAAAGCAGTGCATTATGTGCATGACACATGTTATTATATTTTCTCTCAGCATCTACTTATGTGTCATCTTGGCTTTGGAGCTGCTATAGAAGTGGGAATACCAACATGTTTTAAAATCTCTCCAAAAGAACTTTCCAGTGAAATGAGTTTGAACAGACAATATATTTTTGATTTATTGATGAAATCAGAAGCAATCAAAGGGATAAAAAACACAAGGCCTGTGTGACTAATGCCTTTTGGCCCAGTTTTTCAGATTGAGGCATTTCAATGATTTTTTTTGCATGTGTGGTATGACCTTCTGAATTTTAAAAATAGAATATTCTACAGTAGATCATTTGTATATCCTTGTAATTCAGTTCATAAAAAATGCAGACTAATGGCATCTGGAAAATAGCTGTAAAAGGTTAAATGTGATAATTAGAGGCTTATTGTAAATTGTATGGTCCTTGCTGAGTCTTACATGCAAAGGGTCAATGTTGCTTTCAGTTGTTTGTACAAAATTATGACATCTTAGAAAGGGCAGGAAGAACTGTTTCACAAAACATGTGTGTCATTGATTCTACTGGAAAGAATAAAAAAGGCACAATAAAGATGGGAGGAATCAATGTCCCTTGAGAAAAAGTAGTAGAGGTTTATCAATAATTATGTCATCTTTACATAGTATTCTGCTGAGAAGAAGTGTCCCAATTGCCCCCATGTTTTGTTAAAGTGATTCGTTTATTTGGAATTTGCTAGTTAAAATCTAGTTAGCTGACACAACAAAAAATTCAAATTAAATGCATTAGATTTTATCATCTTGCCAGAAATACTTGGATACTAGCAGTCCACTGCTGATGTGACATGTCATAAATGTCTAGCTTTCTCCCCCTTTATCTCTAGGTTGTGGCCCTTACTAACATAGCCCAAGGTGGCTGCTGGAGCACTGGCCATGTGTTTTTGCTCCAGAGAGCAGGAAGGGAAAAAGGAAGGAGACAAGAAAATTCCCTCTGTTTAAGAATACCAGAAAGTTCAGAAAGTTTCTCTGACATTTTTATTTATATCTCTCTGCCCAGTGGCTCAGTGGCTGTGTCACTTCGAACTGTAGCAGAGGCTGGAAAGCTAGTTTTGATCCCATGTAGTTAGTTACTTACTTAATTAAAAATCAGGGATTGCCATGGTATTGAATTGGAATCAGAGATATCAGAATGAACTTGTATCTTTAAAATACATCTCTATCTCTCCTTCCATCTCTATTTATCTATCTTTGTCCATCTAGCTGTATATGTGTGTGTGTGTGTGTGTGTATATATATGTGTGTGTGTGTGTGTGTGTGTATATATATGCAGATGTTAATATTTGTTCATGCGTTTATGAAAGTACTTACATACACTCTTGGGACTGTCTACTGAGAAGGTCTGGGAGCAGAAAGAAATAAATAAAACAAAAAATAGTATTGTATTACTGAGAAAGATACTATGTTACAACTGAAGGTCTCTGCTAAAGCATTCATTCATTCATTCTTTAGTTTGTTCATTTGTATGCTGACTCCTCCTGATGTTATTATGTGTAGGGTATTTGGCTAGGCATTGGTGAACCCAAGTCTTTGCTTCCAGTGCTTTTTACTCTGTTATTTCAGGTCCTATGCCTCAGGAAATCTATTCTTTATCTAAGTCAGTTTTGATTTATTAACTTGCCAGTACCAAGACTCAGTTCTGGAGCCTCCTTGATAGCTTATTCACTTTATCCACTTCTTTATCTTTTATCCACTTCTTACTGTGTCTAAAGCTTTTATTTATTCTTAGAGAGTTCTTACCTTCTTTTCCTCGAGGGTGGTGCCATTCTATAGGCAGAGAGCACAGAACTGATTTTTTCCTTCTGCCTGTTCTGCATGACCCTGAAAATAAGCTGGGGCTCACTTAACCAAATGCCATGCCATATAAATGGAATGCATGTGAGGGAACAAAGTTTAGGTAGGGGATCTGATGGTAGCACGGTTTAATGGGTTTCTTGGAATTGCTTTTGTGGGAAAAGGAAAAAGTTCATTGTTTAAGGTTTTTTAAATTTCTTAGGACAATGTAAGACATTTACTTACTCATTTAAGAAACTGTAGTTGAACATCTACTAGGTTCTGTGGCTTGCTATAGACTGAAGATATAAATAAAGAGATGTAGGATAAAGTCTTCATTCTCTAGGTGATAGACAGGGACTCTGCTTCCTGGGGAAAGGGGCAACGTGAGAACCAGGAAGGGTGTTTACCTCACTCTGTCCCCTCCACCCTGAGTATGGGTGCCAGACATGGAAACAGATCATTACATTATTTTTGGTGGACAAGGGGCTCCCCACCTGGGGGGAAGGGCGTTAGGATAGATGCTGCCCAGGTGGGCAGGTGAAGAAGCAGAGGACCAGTAGGGACCAGCCAGCTATGTTTGTGGGTCATTTCTACCCAAGAAGGAGAGGGCCATCTGCTGGGTAAGACGTGGGTACTTGGAGGCAGCAGGAGGAACCACAGCTCCCATTCCCCCACCACAACTTGCCTTACCCCCCTTTCACCCCATGGACTGCCCCAGAGACTTGCCTTCACAGTCTGAGACACATCTTTTAAATAAAAGATAATATATCTTAAAATGTCTTTACATTTTCCATCTTTCTTTAGCATCCGGCGAAAAGGAGACCAGCCAGCCTTTTGTGGTCCTGCCGAAGGAGTTCCCCGTGTACCTGTGGCAGCCCTACCTCAGGCATGGCTACTTCTGCTTCCAGGAGGCTGCCGAGCAGAGGAAGTTCAGCGCCCTCCTCTGCGACTGCATCCGGCACCTGAACCATGGTATGCGGCATGGCTGCCTTTGTCCCACTGCCTTTCCTCGCTTCACCTGGAGGGTCACTGTTAGGATGATTTCTAGAAAGAGCCACAGATGGCGCTGCCCACTGGAAGGAGAGGGAAACCAAGTGAAGGCCGCCATCCTGCTGGTTGTGTAGCCGGATCTGGGCAGCCTCGGTGACGGGTGGGAAGCAGCATAGGCGTGCACTCCAGGGGCCAGATGTGTGCCTGTAATTCATCCTTCTTCTTTTCCATTTTTTTAAAAAAAGATTTATTTATTTATACATACAAGCTGGGGTACAGGCCAGAGGCGTGGGGCAGCAAGAGGGTTCACCAGAGACAGAGTGGGGATCAGAACAGGCAGATTGAAATACACTGCTGAGGGGAGCAGCGGGCGAGGCAGGAGAGGTCTGCCGCACCATGTGGGATTTTCCCAGGCTGAGCGTCGAACCCGCATCGCGCGCTGCCGCAGACAGCCCCACAGCGCAGTGCTCAGCCTCTGCGCCACCAGGGAGGCCCCCTTCTTCTTTTCCATTTGTTTCATAATCAAAATGACAGCAAGAATGTGCTGTTTATCCCTGGTCCAATTTGAGTCCTGCTGATATTTCTTGTTTATTATTTCTGAACAATGATCATTCAGAACTTCTGAGTTTACAAAATCACCTGGATAACTTCAATAAACAGATTTTGGAGCTCCACCTTGGGATATTCTGATTCACTGGGATCACAGTGGGGCCTCGATTTTGCTTTGCTAACAGGTTGCTGAGTGATGTTCAGGCTGATGCTGTTGGTCCGTGGACCACAATTGCTTCCAACCATTTTGCCCAAAAGTGTGGATTTAATTAACGGTATGCCTGTGTATATATATATAATATATCTATAGTGACTTTCATTCCAGTGCGTGATGTTTTTGGTGAGTTGATGTGACTGCTGTTTTTTTTTTTTTTTTTGGAGTCCATGAAGCCTTCAGTTACAGATAATCAATCTTTTGACTTTTGGAAGTTGGGAAGGCAGCCAAATATGACTAGGGGCTGGTTCTGTACCAGGTATTAAGAATGAACCCTGTACAGCTCCTCTCTCTGGGGTCCGTAGTTAAACACGGGAAGGAACCCTCACTCACAACTTCACAAGATAACTTGAGCATGTTATCAAAGTTAACGGGTTACTACATAGTCAAGAAAGGGGTTCATATTTGCTCATAGATCTCTGTGAGTAGTGACATTTGACTTGAGTCACCTCATCCACTTGTGCTTTTATTTCCTAATCTGGCTAATTTTACTGTACACTTGCTTTGAAGTTCTGAGGCTTCCCTGGGAGTGTGAGTCCCACAATAGGAAAAGCACTCGTGATACAGGCTGTTTTCTCGACTTTAGCTTGTGTATCCATAGGAGGCTAATGGAAAAAGATAATGTCACTATTTTGCTATAGCACCGCTGAGCAGCATTAGCCATAGAACCAGCTCATGGTTAGTTAGGGGCTTTATAAAATTAATATCCTTATTTATATCTTGCCTTTTGGTTTTGGTATTTTAGAGACTTTCCCAGCTCTGCCTGCTCCATCTAGCTCATTTTTCAGTGTACTGACACCTTAGTGGGCAGGCCCTGGGTCTAGATGGAGCATTCAGTTGGCAGTAAACTAAAGAACCATGATGTTTCACTGAGCAAAGAATGTTCCCTGCCCAGCAGGATGGAACTTGCTTCATTCCCCGCCTTCCTTGCACATAATAGGAATTTCTCTGGGGAGTTTTTGGATGTTGTGTAGTCTGCATTTAGACTCCTTTTATGGAAGATTTCAGCAGATTCAAAATCCACTTTACTTTTGAGCATGTTATCAGAGGTGCTGAGAGGATGACGTTAGGCACTTGGCCTTGGTCTGTGTCACATTCTTCTATCCAGAAACCACTTTTTCCTCCTGGAGGTTTTGGGCAGACTTAATGTGATTTGGCACAATATCCCGTAGCTCCAACCAGAACCAGAGACCATCATCATATCGCAGGGATCAGTCCTGGGCTGCCAGGGGCCAAAACACTCACAGTCCTTCCCCTCCTGTCTCCCTTCCTGCCTGTTTGACAGCACACTTTGTCCTCTTTGCTCTCGCTTTTTTGATTTCAGTGTCTACCTGTTCTTCAATATATGATTTGGGTAGACTAGTAAGGGGTTCAGAAACTCACAGTTAACCATTTTTTTTTCTTAATTACTGGAAAATTCCCGAAGTCAATATAAAATCTGTGATAAAGCCCAGAAACCCCGAGGAGATGCCCTACCCCCACCTCCAAGGCAGGAGCAGATGCTGGGTCTTTATCCACTCACATACTCTCAGGGATCCCCTTCCCCAGTTTTACTGAGATATAATTGACCTATAATATTGTATTAATTATAGATGTGCAACATAGTAATTTGATAGGTGTATGTAGTGCAAAGTGATCGCCACAGTAAGTCTAGTTAACATCCATCACCACATACAACCACAATTTTTTCCTTGTGATAGGAACTTTCAAGATCCAGTCTCTTAGCAGCTTTCCAATATGCAATATAGTATATTAAGTATAATCACTGTGTTGTATATTATATCTCCATGATGTATTTATTTTATAAGTGTTTATTATAAAAATTTGCACCTTCTGATCCCCTTTGCCCAATTCCCACCTCTCTCCCAGCCCCCTGCCTTTGTCAACCAATAAGCTGTTCTCTTTACGAGTTCAGATTTTTTATAACCTTCCTTTAAGTGAGGTCATACAGTATTTGTCTTTCTCTGTCTGATATTTTATACTTCGCATAATGCCAAGGGATCTTTGAAGGAAGGTCATTTTATTGCCTTCCTGGTAAGTTCTACCAAGGATATCTGTTGCCTGGGAGTCCCAGGACACCTCCTTAGTGTGCAGTCCCACATAATCTGACCCATTTGCCCTGTGAATTCTGGGTTCAAATTGATATAGATATCAGAATCCAGAATCACCTATCTGGTTCTGTGCCTCCTTCTGGGGTGGGTGTATTTCCTATTTAACTCTGACAGAGGGCCTCATTGCTCATGTTCTAGACAATAAGCTTGTGTCATAAGGTATGTATGGGCAAGCAGAAGGCTCTCTGCTAGTCCGTCTTTCAAGACAGGGAGCCACTCTGGGTGCTCCAAAGATCTTTTGCATTCCTGGGGACCATAAAGAGGTATTTGTGTTTGTTTTTGGTATCTCTTCATGGAGCAGACCTAAGAAAACAAGATAAATCACTCCAACTCACTGAACTAAATATCAAGCCCACTGCATGACAAGTGTCTAGAACCTCGGCCGGACCCTAGCCTGCGAAATCACCCAGCTAACCCCCTCCCCGCTGCAGGAAGGTCAGAGTTCTAAATGTCTATGACATAGACGGGGACTTGCATAAAGCCAACATGTCCTAGGACAATCCTAGTATCCAAAATTCCATTTAGTTCTTCAGAATTTTGTTTGTAAAATATGGCCATTACTGTTATGTGGCTATAGTGAGAACTCTTAGTAAACATAGGAACTGCACTCATGCCGTAGGAATAGTGACTGTTGTCACTGCCTGTCCTTGTTCTTTCAGGATAATCATTCCTTGGCATGGGAGTTTGCAGGAAGAGGCAAAAGGAAGAGGGTATGTGGGGCCAGGAGGGGTCAGAGCAGAATTCAAAGAACTGAAGAGCTTTTATGTGATTGTGCTAAGAGAGAAGAGAGGAGCCAAGGAAGAGCAAGATGGGCTGCCCTCAGGCTGGGAAGCATTGTGATGCACATTAAAGGATTTAGAGCTTATTCTAAGAGCAGCTGGAAACCATGAAAGGTTTTAAGCAGATAAGTGGCAGCCATATACACATTCTGGGAGGGTCACACTGGCTGCAGTCTGGGCAGTCACGTGAGGGTGGCGTGACACTTGGAAGATGCCACGTGACCATGTAAGAAGCATTGGCAGGCAACAGTGCTGCCCCAGAGTGGCGGTGGCCTGCACAGAGTGTGTGGGTAGTGAGGGGTGCCTAGAAAAGAGAGATCCAAGAAGTAGGAGCAAGGGGACGTGAGGCTAGAGAGTGTGTGGGGGGCAGCCATAGGAGAGCTGGAGGAAAAGTCCCAGATTTCTGCCATCTCTCAGATGGATACCTGGTGTGAGAATGAGCAGTTTCTAGGGGAACACTGCATTCGGTGTTGCAGATGTTGAGTTGGAGAAGACCATGGACATCACAGTGAGGAAATCTGGCAATGTGTGGACAAAGCTGAAAAGCCAAGAATGATGCGGAGTGGATACACTGGTGTGAAGACAGCAACCTCCGTGCGGTCCGTGAAGCCCTGACTGACTTTGTAGGAAGAGTGTTGGTTGGGAGGCCTGCAAAGGCAGAAGCTGGCTCTTATCTCTCTATCCACAGCATTTGGTCAAGCGTCTGGTCTCTGGGACAGGCTCTGTAAATATGGACATTTTCTTTTGCGTGTGTGTGTGAAGAACTGGGGTGTAGGCCAGATGTGTGGAGTGGGTGAGAGGATTCACCAGAGACAGAGTGGGGAGTAGAACAGGCGAATCTACTAAAATACACTGCTGAGAGGAGCAGCGGGCGAGATAGGAGAGGTCTGCTGCCCCATATGTGGGTTAGCTCTGTGGCTGGGAATGAAACTCAGGCCCTAGTGGTGATAATGCTGAGCCTTAACTCCTAGGCCACCAGGGAGGCCCCCATCCTCTCTCTTTAGGTTTTGCAAATGTGCCCATGTGTGAAAATGTGAGGCATTGTGTATTGCTGCAGCTTAAAGATTTTTGTATTCAAATGCGTAAACATTAAAGTCCAATGGGTTGGTGCTTTTATGTTAAGTACTAGCTTATTCACTCATTTCATGAATCTATGATCTATTATTGAACTTTTAAGCAACATGTTCATCAGGAACATGAAATTTGGTGATTTAGCTTGGGACTTGTGAGATTCTGTGGCTCAGGCTGTCTTTGACTCACCCTTTTCTTAGCTACTCAGTTGCCAGTGTCTCTTGTGTATTTTATGTCAATTCACTGCTACCGATCTGCTTTGGGACTCATATAAAAGAACATTCCCAGAGGCTTTTAGTTGACTCTCTTTTTTCCAATTACTGCCATCTCCTACATATAACTGTCAGATAAATCATCTTTAAATGCAATTTTTGTTTAAAATTTTTCAGTGGCACTGCCATTGTCAAAAAGATAAAACACTTCATTACAAAGCTGGCTGAGCCTTTTTCCTACTACCCTCACACACGAGACTCCCTCCCCGCAGCCCTGCTGCCCTGGCCCTTGAGTGAGAATTTGGCTTGGGCATCTTTGGTCTTAGCTTGCATATGGACTGCCTACTCCTCTTGCCCACCTACTCAAGTTCTCTCTTGTTTCCTTCAGATAAGAATAGGCTTCAGGCTGAGCCCTGCCTCAGAGACACATTGATATTTCACTAATGCCTATTATCTGTCTCCTGATTGGATCCTTACATGTTTTGCTGTATGTTGTGCATTTTCTTTTCTTTTAAAGATTGATTTATTTATGCATACAAGCTGGGGTATAGGCCAGAGGTGTGGGGTGGTGAGAGGATTCACCAGAGACAGAGTGGGGAGAAAAACAGTGGATCTACTGAAATACACTGCTGAGGGGAGCAGCAGGCGATGCAGGAGAGGTCTGCTGAGTCATGTGGGAAGGTCCCTGGCCTCAGATTGAACTCGTGCTACAGTGGCTCTGGATAACTTCATAGTGCTGCAACTTAACCCGCTATGTCACCAGGGAGGCCATACATTGTTCATTTTCACATGTGGTTGTCCCATTTCTCTGAATCTATTTCAAGTTCCAAAAGTCCTTTGGTCTGGTCAGCCATGGGTGTAATATGATCAACCACATTGGGGACCAGACTATTACAGGCTACCCCAAAGGGGAATGAGATAGCCTGGGTGTGAGTCTTCACCCACATGTTTAAAAAAACTCAGAACAAGACCCAAGGGCAGGCACACATACCAAGGTTAATAAAAGTTTATTTATAAGGGAAATAAAAAGAGGGTGAGGAGAGAGTGAGAGCGAGAGACAGAGATTGGTCAATAAGTCCTACTGGTAACACTGCCTGAACTGGGACCCAGGTGCATGCTAACGGTAGGCAAAACTAAGCCTCCTCCAGGCCCACATGTGTTCAGTTTTATACCAAGCATGGCTGTTTAACTTCACCGTAGTGGGCCTCCCTGGTGGCGCAGCGGTGAAGTGCTGCGCTGTGGAGCTGTTGGCAGCAGCGATGCAAGTTCGACGCCCAGCCAGGGAGGATCCCACATGGTGCGGCAGACCTCTCCTGTCTCACCCGCTGCTCCCCTCAGCAGTGTATTTCTGATCTGCCTGTTCTGCTCCCCGCTCTGTCCCTGGTGAACCCTCTCGTCGCCCCACACCTCTGGCCTGTACCCCAGCTTGTATGTATAAATAAATAAAATCTTAAAAAAAAACAAAAAAACTTCACCGTAGTGCCTAACAATCCCCCACTTCAAGAAGTTGAGTATGGCAGGTTCATGGTATGATGGCAGTTGTAATCCTTGACTCCTGGGATCTCTTTGCCATGGAGGTAGGGGTGGATTCCATTTAGGACACACTGTTCCCCAACAGTATGGACTAATTCACAAATGTATTGGCATGAGTGAGTGAAGGGATTTGTCAATGGAAGCTTAAAGGAGTTGGGACCCAAGAGGTCAGATGTTACAAGGCAGCCATCACTGGCTAAATGGTGTTTCTGGGAAAAAGATGGAATGCTTGCAAAGTTGTGTTCAGATGGGCTGTGCTAGCTTGAAGGGCAGCCAGGACTGCCATGGAACGAACAGTGGTGACCCCATCATGATGAGCACTAAGGGAGAGGGATGGTAGGATGCCTGGGAAGCATGAGGCGTGAGGATGAAAAACATAATATAAAAGAAGAGGAGTTTGATGGAAAGAACACAGTCCTGTAAAAACACCCTACAAACCTCTGCTTCAAGTTGGCCTGGTTCAATCATTTATGACAATTTTTAATATATATTTTTATTGTTATTTATGTCTTTTACATTTTGTATTCCCCTTGGGTAGCCCACCACCAATTCACCTGTGATCCATCTCCATGGTCCCTTGTGTTCTTTTCTATTCCATTTTGTGCCCTTTTCCTTCCCTCCCTCTGCCTCCCTCCTCCCCCCCCCACCCTGATTGTCTCTCTCCCACAATTTTGATATCCTCGATGCTTGTACTGGAGTGGAAAGCAGCAGCAGTGATTAAACTTTGGAACTGGTTGCTGTCGGTGTTCCATGCCTGGAGCTCTTCTCCCAGAAATCCCATGTCAAATCAAACACCTTTATTAGATTTGATTTTGACACTTGCACATTTTAGGTGTTCAATAATGTTGCAGAGTTGAACTGCCTTTTAAAATAGAAAAGGATCTTACGATTCAAATTGGATGGAACAAATCCTTTTGGTGTGTTTATTTGAATTCGATGTTTATGCTCTTCAAACCTAACCGCAGGTCTATGTTCATTGACTTAATTTCTTACAGCCGTGTGTCCTCCTCCCTTTATTGCCTGTGAGATTAACTCATTCTTTGATACACTAGATGTCTGGTATAAGCATCAGTCTATTTTAACTGAGAACATAAAATCAATTTTATTTTGTCGTATATGAAAATATTCTTCTAAATTTGTGACACATGCTGATATTTATAGACACACATATCTATGAGTTAGAAAATTCTAACTATGCTTGGGCCCTTTTGGAAATTTTACTACAGATAAAAACGGCATAGATAAAGTACAGTTTCTGTAAACAGCTCTTGAATGCTTTTATTATAAATTATTTTCTAGTATACGTCTGTTGCAATGCTGAAAAACTTTTCTGCATTGTAAACAAAACGCTTGCTAACTACTGTTTAATAAATAAATCACTAGATATCAATTTTCAGTTTTTACAGGCCTATTCAGAACAAAATTCTTCCAGAGTATTCTCTCTGCTTGATGACTATATTCCCTCCTTGAGTTAATCTGTGCTCTTTGCATAACTCAGTTCAGACTAGACACTTAACTTATCCCACTAGTCTGTATGTAGTGTTAGATTTATTTGTTTCCTAAAGCTATGTTACTATGGAATTACTTTTGAATACTTTTTTTTGCCCATCAAATGCATTATCATTTCAAAGAATCCTCTGATCTCTGTCTGCTTCCCTGCCTCCTTCCCCCTCTTGTCCCATCAGACCCTGCAGTGAGTTAACCAAGTAGCTATTTTGGTCTGAAGGTTTAAAAATTGTGCTATTATGGTAGTTGAGAATGACAATTAAAACAGTAATAAAAAAAGATTAAATTAGCAGAGATTTGAAGTTAATTCAGTAATTTTTTTGTCTGTGCTATTTGGATAGTTCTGGCTTGAGGTGCCTCAGGAGACAGATGTTAATAAGATAGACTTTGGAAAAGCTTAAATAGCAAATGGAACACACTAAGATTGAAACTCACTAAAAGGACTGAGCAAATGGGATGGCTGTTTTAATATGTAGTGAGATAATCAACATTCTAAAAGAACTTTGCTTGGCATATTCCTGGATTTCTTTTAAAAAATCAACATTCAAGAGAGCTTGGAGAAAATTCTCAGTGTGATTATGGAATGACAACCACTGTCCTCTTCCCTGCAACATGAACAAATTTGTGTCGTGACCTGGAAGAGAAACATGCTGGGAGCTGTCTGTTGCTTGTTCTATTGATGATTTGAGTTTTTTAAATTGAATATTGAGTAGTTATAAAAGAATGCTTCTGAAGTAGGTGGAAAGCATAAAGGACATAACTGTTATCTCTGTAATTTGTTGTCTTTTCTTTCATGCTAATCCTTTTACCTTCATTTCCCTTTGGACTTTGTGTTTGCTTTTCTCTATAGCTTCACCACACATGTTTAGTCATTTTGCATGTTTTTGGACTTTATCCTGTGGCACTTTATTACATGGTTTCTTTCATGACTCCCTTTTCAATATTAAACTCTAGCCATTCACCCATATTATTGCCTTTAAGTATATTTCATTGATTTTTTTCATTGCTGAGTACATGCCACTATATTGATATGTCATAATTTTTAATTCCTTCTCCTGTTGATAGGCATTGGAGTTATGTCCCTCATTTATTACTAACAGTGCTGCTGTGATCCCTTTCTGTTCAACACTGGTTTATAGAAACCTAGTTTTGATTTGGTTTGCTATTATTGTAAGGAGTGTTTATATCTGTGTTAACAAGTGTATTTGACCTGCAATTTTTGCAATGACATTTTTAGATTTTGCTATCAAGGTTACTCTTGGAGAGTGTTCTCCATCCTCCTCTCCTTTTATCCTTTGTCTGTAAAGCTTAGTGTTCTTTTAAGGTAAGATTTTAAACTGCTGATAGATTTTCTACTGTTACAGAATTATTCAGTTTCTCTACTTCTTAAGTCAGTTTTGATAGGGTACAGTTCTTTTATGTGTTAAATTTTAGCTATGAATAATATCCTCTTATTTTTTAAGAATATATTCATGATGCGCCTTTACTCTCTGCAGCTCCTGTACTTCCCTCTTATTTCTAATATTGATTGTTGGTACCTCCTCTCTTTTATTCTTGGTCAATCTTACTAGAAGTTTGTCAATTTTGTTAACTTAAAAAAAAGTAAATGTAGAATTTGCCATTGTTGTAGATTGGTTTTCTACTATTTGAAATGCTACAACTACTTTGACGCTCTTTCCTTCCCCAAAAATGGACCCTAAATTTTCTCCTCTTGAATATGAGCCAGATTAGGGTCTCATTTCTTACAAAAAGAATGTGGCAGAAGTGATGGTATGTGACTTCCAAGAACAGGTCACATTCAGAACAGCTTCTGCCCTGCGTTTTTGCATCAGATCACCCACTTGGGAGAACCTAGCACTAGCTAGTGAGACTGTGCAAGTTTCCCTCTGTGGAGGGCCATGGGGAGGGAAACGGAGGCTTCCTCCCAACAGCCAGCACCAACTTGCCAGTTTTGTGAGTCAGTTACCTCGGAAATGGGTGCTTCTGCTCCAGTCAAGCCTTCAGATGATTGCAGCTTTGGCTATGTGACCACAGTCTCGTGAGGCGCCTTAAGCCAGAACTATCCAGCTAGGTTGTTTCAAATTCCCGACCAAGATCTATGAGAGAGGACCAGTAGTTATTGTTTTGAGGCATTAACTTTTGGGGTCATTTGTCTTATAGCTAGAAAAGCAATACATTCATTAACATCATCTTTTCTTCTGCTGTAACAGAAGCTTTTAAATGCTATAAATTTTCCTCTGTGTATTGTTTTTGCTGAATCCCATAAGTTTGGATAGAACTTCACCTCTCAAATTGAAAAATTAATAATAGTCTTAACTTTCAAAACATACAGAAAACTTAGAACACTTTATCTCCTTTAACACGCTCCTCTCACATACGGGCTATTGCTAACTTGCATTTTAATTACAATTGATCCTTGAATAATAAGGAGGCAGGAGGACTGGTTAGGGATGCTGACCCCTTTTCCCCAGTAACGGAAAATGCACGTATATAACTTTCGACTCCCCCCAAAATTTGCCTACAACTGTCCCTTGGTATATTGGAATTTGGTGTCAGGATTTTTTCCTCACCCTGTTCCCTCATAACAAAATCCAGGGAGTCCCTTATTCTGTGCCATCTGCATCTGCAAATTCAATTAAACCAACCAACATCCTCAGTTGGTGGAATCTGTGAATGCAGAACTGCAGATAGAAAAAAAATCCACACATACGTGGACTCAGGTGGTTCAAATCCTTGTTGAAGGTTCATCTTTTTATCTGTATTTTTTTAATTTTAAGTACAATATTTTCTGTGAAGTAACATTGGTTTACATCATTGTATATGTTTTAGGAGTACAGGTTCAATCTACTACGCTACCAAAGAGCTGATTATTTTAACCTTCCAATGTAGTATTATTGCTTTTTAAAAAGCAGCTTTCATTTTGTCACATCTTTTACTACTTTCTTTTCTCATAATTTCTTCTTACAGACTTTCCATCTGGGAACATTTTTTTTTTCCTGAAATATATCTTCTGGAATTTTCTTTAGCTTGGGTTCACATTTTCTCAGTGTTTATCTTTGTTTCATTTTTGTTCTTAAGAGGTTTTCACTGCATATGAAATTCTGGAGTGGCAGTTATTTTTCTACCACCACAATGAATATTTTATTCCACTGTCTTCCAGTTGAAGCTGAAAATTTTGCTACTATTGTCTTTGTTGCTCCTTTGAAAGTAATTTGATTTCTTTCTCAATTACACTAAAATTTTTTTTTTCTCTTGGTATTGTGCAGTTTCACAAGAATGTATCTTTGCCTGGGTTTCTTATTTATTTATACTGCTTAAGTATTGTTGGTCTTCCTGAATCTTTGGCTTATTGTTTAATCCACTTAGGAGATTCTAGGCCCTTTCCTCTTCTCTCCCATTCTAGGTCTCTTCTCTTTTGGGAAATCTGATTAGGTAGATAGCATATGTTCTTAGTCTCTCAGCCTCATCTATTAACCTTATATTTTATATTTTGCATCTTTTTTGAGCAATTTACATATATATCTATACACACACACACATATATATACATACACATATATATGTGTATATATATGTATATATGTCTGATTCTCAGATATATTTAACCTGGTTTTAAGTTCATTCACTGGGTTTTATTTTAATGTTTATTTTTCATTGTAGTATTATTTTGATTCTTTTCTGAACATATTCAAAATATGCGCTTACTCTTTAGTCACATTTTCAAGTCCTTTAATTTTCAAACATGTTCAACTGTGTTTGCTAATCCAATATCTGAGATCTCTTGGGGTTATATTTTGCTCTCTGTTGTTTCCACTGGTTCTTACTTACTGGTACTTTATTAACTGTGTGCTTTGTGATTTCTGATGAGGTTTCTCCAGCAAAGATTTGCGTTCCCCTCACCAGATGCTTGAGGGCACTATTAGATATTTGGACCCTTACACCTAACATGAATTTAGGCCATAAATGTTATGGGAACATGAGTGCGATTTTGATTTCTCAAGGGAAATATTATCTTCTTCACTCACTTCCTGGATTTGAAACAGACAGTTTCCCTTGTAATGGACCAGAACCATTTGTATGTGGGCAATTTCTGCGATTTAATAGATCACTTTCTACTGATTGGAACTTTGATTCTGATATGGAACATCCTGGGGAGCCCTGATAAGTTTGGAGTTAGTTACTTCTTACTGAACTTCCCACCAGCATGGCTGATTTTGTAATGTCTGAGAGGGAAGTGAGCTGCTGGACATTTGTTGAAATTCTGGTGACAGTTGAAATACGGAAGTTCAGAAGTTAAGTTCTGAAGTTAAATCTGAAGTTGTGCCTTACCATGGCTGTTTACATGGTAAATTGTGGACTGCATAAATGTTCTCCAAAGTCAGAATTTTCTTGGCTTACGCAAATACAGCTGATAATGATTTTGTAGAGTATGTTGCAGGGGTGGGAGTGAAAATTCACAGCGCTTTGTCTTACTATGTCTTTATGTTGTAAATCCTTAGTCTTTTTTTATCTTCTCTTTTAGCATTTTCTCATGTAACTGGATTCCTGTTTTGGGTATTGCTGGGGGAAATTCTGACTTGACCTTACTTTTTTAGTGTTGTGGAGACTACAAATTATGTTTCAATAGTTGTTAGTGGGACATTCCTCTTTGAAGGGGCTTTAAACGGTAGGTGAGAGAAGGAACTTGGGGAAGAATGATGGTGTCATAACATCGCTTTTCATACAAAACCACTCCCTACCAAGTTCCCTTTCCTGTGGGAGATCAAGGCATAGTCTATGCAAGTACCAGCCAAGAAAAGAACCAAAATGTCTTTTTATTTGTATTTACAATTCCTTCTCCAGCTTTCCATAAAAGGGCTTCCCAGAACCCCAAATGCCAAATTGGTGATAACCATTTTTATTTGTGCATGCATTTCAGGGATAAATGTCACCTTAATTGATGGGAAGTAGTTGCCTAGGAATGGGACCGCTGAGTCATATGGTAGATCCTTTTGTAGTATTTTGAGAAACCTCCACACAGCTTTCCATGGGGGCTTGGCCAGTCTACAGTCCCCCCAACAGTGTAAGAGGATTCCTTTTTCTCCAGACCTTCACCAGCGGTTGTTGTTTCTGATATTTTTAATATGGGTCATTCTCACAGGTATGAGGTGGTATCTCGCTGCAGTTTTGATTTACATTTCCCTGATGATTATTGATGATGAACATTTTTTTCATGTACCTGTGAACCATCCAAATATTATGGCTTTTTATTAAGTTTTGTTAGATAGTGCTAACAGAGAGTAGAAGAATAAATATTTTTTTCCTTGAAAAAAATATAAATGAAGAGGTAGACAAACACTGAAATAAAAGAAGCTATGTTAAGTGTCTGTTATAGTCAGAACATTGTCTTCAATATTCTTAGGTGTTTCTAGATGTCTTGGGTGGGGATGGAAGGAATGAAAAGTATATGACACTCCTTGTAAATACAATTCAATGATAAGATTCATTCATTCAATTGATGTTAGCGAGCTTTGAGAATTATTTTCTTCTGATATTCTAGGAGAGGTAGAATAAAAGTACTGGAAAGTGACCAAGAACATCATTTCACCTCATTACCTCTTATTTCAAATCAACCCTTGCCCAATCTGAAATGTTCAGTAGAACATGGCGGGTCAGGCCAGATGTGTCCTATTATATCTTCACCTTTGTCCTTTTCTTCGTCAGTCCCTGATGAGGAGAATGGTAGTTGGAGTTCTCCTTTTGTCTTTTCTTCTCCATTCTTCAAGATATCACATTAGATATTTTCAAGTTTTGAGGCTCAAATGCCTTTCTACAAAGTCATAGACTCCTCTTGTCAGTAACAATGAGTCATTCTTGCCAAGAATGTAGGTGTTTGTATCTGTCTGACACTTCTTGTCATACAGATTGACTTATACTTCCTGGCACTGTGTGGCTCTAGTCACAAACCACAAAGGGCATTCAATGTTATGATTGGGCCACTTTTGATATGCATGTGTGTATGTGTGCATATGTGTCTATTATATGTGTTATATGTGAGCATTGTATATAAGTCTATTATGTGTGTGTTGTATATATACATGTGTATGTCTGTGTGTGTGTGTGGTGTTATGGGGACTCACCCCAGATCCCTAGTTGACTGCACTGATATTCTTACATTACTACAGGTGCTGTACTTCATATCTTTTGTACAGATGCAAGTCTCATATTGAGTGTTTGATTTTAAAATGAACCAATTTACCCACATGTGTGCTGATGAATGATCAACGATAGAAAGGAGATATTGAATTCTGATTGGCTGAAAGAAGTGCATATCTTCCATTATTTCTTCTGTAGAACTTTGCTAACCAAGAACTTATGTTTGCTAGGAAGGTATAAATATCATTGATTTGAATAGATTGATTGACATTTCGGGGTGTGTGCAGCGAAACATTCCCCATCTCTAGGTTCTTTTCTGACTGAACAAGCAAACAAATTAACAGATTGACAGACAAGTAGGATAAAAAGGCCAAATTTAATTTCATATGTATGAAAAATTTACATGACAGTAAATTCTAACGTCAATGGGACAAAGAGTTTACATCCTGAGCTAAGGAATGGGAGGGACCTGGGACATCAAAGAGAGAAGAGGGGTACTGAAGTGATGAAGAGGGAATGATTTCATACCATAAAACCTGTCTCTTAGATGTTTGCCCTACTTTAACATAGGGTTCTCTGATTAAAAAAAAAAAAACAAAAGGCTATTTCTGGAGCGGACCCTAAATCTGGGTAAGCTTCATTTTAAGGTAGTGGTTTCTTCTGAGGCCCACTGGGCTTCTATTAACCTTATCTCCGTATGACAAAGTGACACATATTGGAAAAAGCCTACTCTAGGCATGTTGGGGAAAGATTGTAGGCCTGGTTGTTGAGACCAGGCCTACAATATTTATGGTTGGATTTGGTCAAGATGAAGTATAGGGAAATCCCCTCCTTAGATGAGTTGCCATTGGACAGAGAAGGTGGTCTGAAGTTTTTCCATATCTAGTTTTCTTCTGATTTCTAGTTCCATGTTTGGTGGTTTTAAATGAATATGCTACTACTCTGTTCATACCATTGATCCTTTTAGGTCAGGAATCTCAGTCACTTATGGTTTAATTAAGAATTGCGAAAATGTGAATTTCATATCTGAAGAGAAGGGAGCCTCTTTTAAATTGAAATATTATAATAGGGAGCTATAACTGAGGCTAAATGGACTGTTAAGCATTATAATTTCGAAGTTATATTTTTTGTCTTCTTAGTTTTCCTCCAAAGAGCTTGTTCTAGAATTACAACTCTATTTCTGTCACCCTTTACTTCCTTCTCTTTAGAAATCAATCCTAGGTTTGGAACTCACTTAGGGACTCTGTGGTTCATTTTCTAAGGTCTTAGCTTATATGTCATCTTAGTGGGAAATCTATCTTTCATCAGGACTAGTGTAAGGTTCTCTGATTTCCTTCTTTCTATTTGTTCATTCATTTGTCCTTCCTTCTTTCCTCCATGTACTTGCTTCCATCACAGTAGGAACCTCATTTTACTGGCATCAACTGCTTGCTTGTCTGACTTCCACAACGAGAAGTACCTGGGAGCCAGGCTGATGCCTGTCTCTTGCATCTCAGTCCTGAGCACCCCATCACACCAGATCTCTGACTGAAAGAGTAAGGATAAGAAGGAGGTCATTATTTAAGAAGTGTCTGGAAAGGATAAAAACAGCTTAGAAAGCTATACAGAGTAGTTGGGAGGAGGATCCGTTTTGCTTTAATTGACAACAAAGGCAATTTCCTTGAAAGACTTCACTTTCTTCCTTGACTATCCATTTATTTTCTTTTTCTCCAAAAGCATATCAACTTTGCAGCTTTTTCTCATGTTCCTATTCACTACCTGTCATTCCAGCCTAGTCTTTCTTCTTGAGCTGAGCACTATTCCATTGTGTGCTTATAGCACATCTTCCTGACCCTCTCATCTGTATTTGGGTGCTTAGGTCGTTTCCATAGCTTAGCTATTGTATAAATAGTGCTGCAGTGAACACTGGAGGGCATCTTTCCCTTCAAATTAATGTTTTTTGTATTCTTCAAGTAGATACCTAAGAGTGGAATTGGTAGGTCGTATGATAGATCCTATTTATGCTTCCGAGAAACCTCCTTACTGTTTTCCACAGAGCCTGAACCAGTCTACGTACCACCAACAGTGTAAGAGGATTCCTTTCTCTCCTCATCCTTACCAGCATTTGTTGTTTATGCTCTTTTTTATATAGTCCCGCAGGTGTGGGGTGGTATGTCACTGTGGTTTTGATTTTACATTTCCCTGGTGATAGTGATGATGAACATTTTTCCATGTGCCTTTTGGCCCTCTGTATGCCTTCTTTGGAAAAGTGCCTATTTAACTCTTCTACCTGTTTTTGGATTGGGTTATTTGTTTTCATTGAATTGTCTGCATTGTTTGTAGATCTTTGATATCAGCCCCGTCTCCAATATATGATGTTCAAATATCTTCTCCAATTCAGTAGGGTATCTTTTTGTTTTAGTCAGTTTCTTTCCCTGTGTGCTAGATTTTTAAATTTGATATAGTCCCAATTGTTTATATTCTCTTTGTCTTGCTGCAAAGACATCTCTGAAGCCTAGGTCATGGAGTGTTGTGCCTCTGTTTTCCTCTATGTATTTTATGGTTTCAGGTCTTACAGCTAAGCCTTTAATCCATCTTGTGATTTTTGTGTATGTGTGAGACAGTGGTCTGGTTTCACTCTTTTGCATGCAGCTGTCCAATTGTCCCAGCAACATTTATTGAAGAGGCTTTCCTTGCCCCAGTGTGTCCTCTTGGCTCTTTTGTCATAGATTAACTGTCTCCATATATGTATGGGTTTACTTCTGGGCTGCACATTTCAAATGGATTTCCCACTTATGGAAAATGTTCTGGCACGGTCACCATTAGTTTCCCATTGGAATTGGATTATTTTGGGTTCAATTTCTGACTCCACCACTTAGGATGTATGTTACACCCATTATTCTTCAACTTCCTCATCACTAACACAGAAGTACTCATAGTGTCTGCCCCATGTAAATATTGTAAAAATTACTGGAAATAATGCAAAAAATCTACTTAATACAGAAAGTACTCAGTATGTATCATACATTATTATTATTTTTAAGACAAAATTTTTCTTTTGTAAAATAACTTGTCAACTTTTGTAATGTCCCATAATGCTCATCATTTTTCTTATTTTGTATCCTAATCCCTTTCCTCATGTGTCTGAGAATAAATAAAAGTGGTGGCTTCTGAGTCACAATTTTATGTCTCTTGAAGGTGATTTTTATAAGATTTTAAATTTTTTAGTATGTTTACAAAATTACACTTCTTTATTCTGGAATTTTGAGGGATTTGCTTATAATGTCTCCCCTGTCTCTGCCTCCTACCTATACTCAGCCATTGTAGACTCTTTGCTTACTCCCAACAGCCTGCAGCTTTGCGTGCCTTTAAATGCCCATTGGTACATGTCTTCCCTTATTGCTCCCTTAGTCTGCAACCCCCACCTATGCTAATCCTATAGCCTTAATTCCAACCCCACCTGCACCCCAGTTTTGGGGTTTATTTTTAGCTAATTCATCAAACCCTATCCTTCTCTCCTCAGTATGTACAGTTCTTCTATTGACCCAACCACTCTTGTGCAACGTCACCTCACCTTACCCCAGTCCATTCTGCCCTGAAGTTCTGGCTTTGGTTTCAATTTCTTGTGACTGTGGTGCACACAGGGGCAAGGATACTGGCTGGTTATCATCCAAAGTGTTGTGGGACAAAGGGTGCCAAGGGTGAGAGCTGATGCACACCCTGCTCTGTGCCACCTCGTCTGTCCCAGCCTGACTGAGGTCCCTGCTGAGCAATGGAGTTCTCGCTCTGCTGTCCATGAAACTGACTCCAAACCCTTTCTTTAAAATGCTTCTCTACTGGCCAGCAGTCACCTAAGAAACGTGCAGAGAGCACACGGAGCACACCAGCAATGCCCGCAGGTGAGCGTGGCTGCCACTCCACGGCGAGGCTTCACGGTATCGTGAGCATGACCACTGGCCTGATGGCCTAATTTAGAGGAAAAAACCAGAATGGGTAAAACAGAAACCAGGTTGTGGTTGTGCCCTGCTTCTGCTTTTAGAGCTTTCTTAGTTTGTTTCCATAGGCTGCATGGTTACTGGGGAAATACACATGTAGAGGTATGTTCTCTGGGCCCAGGGAAGCAGAGGCATCAATGATAATGTGGGGGTTGGAAAGAACCTCAAGGGTCATAAGCTCCACCACCATCGTCTGACAACTAAGGACAGAGGGAAGTTGAGCACTGTGCCTGGGATCACTTGGAGAGAGAGCGACATTGATAAATGTGGCTTCATTGAGGGCAATTTGCAGGCAGCAGAGTTTAAATGAGCCAGATTATTTTTTGTGACAAATTTTGTGTCTCCTTTGTTTTATTAAAATTTTCTCTTCTGTCTGTCTGTCTATCCATCCATCCATCCATCCACCCATCATTTATTGATAGATTTATATATAAAACACACCTATATAAATCTATAAATTGGATTGTTTCATAAATGTTAGGCTTTCCTCCCCACCCTGCTCTCTCTACCCATACTCTTCTTTCCTCCATAAACAATATTAAAAACCCTGTATGTATATTTTTTCATATACCCACATACATTATAAAGGGGTGGAGGTTTTGGTCACTATATTTTTTAACAGGATTATGAAATACACTGCTGTATTTGTTTTTTTTTAATAGAGTCTCATGAAATCTATACAAGTCAATTGGCATAATTCATTTATTAGTGGCTGTATAATGTTTCATGGCTTGCATCTTACATGATTTAGTGGTTCTCTTATTTTTTTAAAAAAATTATTATTTATGCATACCAGAGCTGGGGTGCAGGCCAGAGATATGGGGGTGGGGGGGGACAGTGAGAGGATTCACCAGAGACAGAGTGGGGAGCAGAACAGGCAGATCAACTGAAGTACACTGCTGAGGGTAGCAGCGGGCGAGACAGGAGAGGTCTGCTGTGCCATGTGGGTTATCTCCCTGGTCCGGGATCGAACTCCTGCTGTAATGACTGCTAATAGCGTCATAGTGCTGAGACTAAACCCCTTGTGCCACCATGGAGGCCTACTGGTTCTCTTATTAATAACCTTAATTTTGTCACTATGATCTTTGATGAATCCACAATGATATCCAGTGGGTATCCTTGTGCTCTTATTTTAGAAGGTAGTGTCCAGGGTGGAATTGCTAGGTTTAAAGAGAAATACATTTTGTATTTCGTTGATGCTGCTATATGAATTTTTAGGTGGACTATAAAATTCACATTTCTACTGTGTCTGAGAACATTCTCCCTGCTTCCCTGTCAGCAACAGACCTTTTTGCCCTTTCTCTGCTTGACACATTGGTGGGGGTGAGTGAATTTCCTTGTTAGTTGGAGTGATTTTTTTCCCCCGCATACCAGTGAATCCAAGCATTTTATTCAGTATTTCTTATTCAGTATTTCTATCAGCCATTTGATTTACTTTTATATCACTAGTCCATCGTGCCTTTTGCCCATTTTCATCCATGCATTTGTTCTTTTATTCTTCTCTTGTCTTGTAAAAGCTCTGTGAAAATTTAGATATTAAATCTTTCCATCTCTCCATTAAAAACATTTTTCTCAAACTAATCTGTTATCATTACCTAATTATATTCTTTTTAGCCTTATTTTTTTCACGAAAAAGTGTCTCATTGTTATACAAATGTGTCCATCTTTTGAATTTTCTGCCTTTGTGAAAGATTTCCCTTCTTGTTACATTATATTTGTAGCCTCCTTGATTTTTCTAGTTTTTATATTGATTTATTTTAAGTATTTAAGTGAAAATCATGTATATCTATGGATATTTGTGGTCTAATTTTCCCTTTAAATGTATAACAAATTGTGCCAGCACCATTTATTAATTCTAAACGTCCCCACCAAACTAAGCAACTGTCTTGGCCATATATTAAAATTATATATATATATATATATATATATATATATATATATATATATATATATATCTTGAGTTTCTTTAGGCATTCTCTTTTCTTTTCTATAGATCTATTTGTTTATTCCCATGTTAGTGTAATTTCAATTTGACTGCAGTAGATTTTTGTTGCATGTTCTTATATTTGACAGGAAAATTTTTAATTCATTTTCATTTTACTTTTCTTGACTCTTTTTTGGAACATATTCTTATTTGTGAGCTTACATTCATTGTAGCTAATTATCCCTCGATGCCCACTGGGATTCTAATGACCATTGCTTTAATTTGTAAGTTATTTTAGAAAATATTAACAAAGTACATGTCATTTTCATTGAAGGATCTTAATAAATTCAGTTTAAAGGCCAATGATATCATTTGGTTTCACTTATATGTGGAATACAGAGAAATCGAAGAGAGAGTGAGGAAAAAGACAAAACTTGCAAGCTGACCATAGGCACTCAGCAGAGGAGGTGGGAGGAAGGAGGGTCAAAACGGGGAGTAAGAGCACAAGGGACTGTGAAGATGGATCACAGTGGTGGGAAAACTGTGGGGACTGTGCCTGAGAAGAGAAATCAAGTACAGAAGAAAAATTAGCAATTATGTAAGAAAATAAATAAATAAATAAATTTAATATTAAAAAAAATAATAAAGACCAATTTTTTGGACAGAGTAAGTGTCATAAAGTGTGTGTTTCCTGTCAGTACTCAGAGTAAGCTGCAGTTTGTCCAGGGAGTGAAGCTGAGGAAGGATGGTCACTGGAGAACCCACCTGTGCCAGGCTCTGTCCTCAGTCCTTTGCTTCTGACTTGTCACACACCACAATGGCATCTTGGGAACAGTGAGGAAGACCCTAGGCCTCTTGGACTCCAGAGCCTACTGCCTCTCACTGTCTATTGGATGGCTCTTTACTCTTACTAATATATATGTGTGTATATGTATAATATAAATAAATGATTTTAAATAAATAGATATAGTTTATAAAGTATATTATGCATAATACTTAGTAAAATATATACACACATATATATTTTAAACATCCTTGTTTAGTTTTGCACAATACAGGATTTCTCCCTCAGTGAGGTCACTGTAGTTTCCCCACCACCAAAGTGTGCACAGACCTCCACCACCTTCCACTGAACTCTCCACCTCTCTGTTTTCATTCTTCCCTTCTCCTTTCTCCTCCCCCTCCTGAGTGTCTCAGATCTACAGTCTGCTTGCAAGGATCAGTCTTACAGTTTGTCTTTGTCTGATTCTTTGTTTGGTTTCTTTACATTCCACACATAAGTGAAACCAGCCTATATTTATCTTTCTCCTTCTATTTCATTTCACTTAGAATAAGCCCTTCTAGTTCCATCCATGTTGCTAGAATGGCATTAGTTTATCTTTTTTGATCACTGAGTAGTATTCCATTTGTGTATACATGCCATATTTTCTTGAGGTTTTATAATCACATAATTATATACCGTGCAAATATAACTTAAAAACTCTTTTTACAGGTTGGTTTGAGGATTTCACAGCTGGGTGTTTAAAAACAGGAAATACTTCAGAGGAGGACAGGTCCTGTGTGCTCTGTCATCTGCCTCTGTGCTGTGGGTCATGTGCAGCCCTGTGCCTCCAACACGGTCACCTACCCCCATCCAGTCTCCCCTCGTCCACTTAGCTCCTGGATCCAGGAAAACATGTACTCACTGCACAACAGACTCCTCTTCTGAATTCCCATGCTCCTTTGCTTTCTCATACTTTTTATTGTGTTCTAGATAGTTATGCATGCTTTTTTACCAAATTTTTCCAAATTGAGCATCTGCCTTGTGATTGGGGAGGTGGAGGTGCAGTGATGACCAAATGGTGGATTTATCATTATTTCCACAGTAAACTTTGTGCCCATAAACCAAATCTTGTTCCTGTACATTCGGAGAATTGTCCACAGTGACTCATACATTCAAGCAGCATTTGGTGAGTGAGTGAATATGTGATAAAATTAGGTTGAGGACACAATAATTCTTTTTGAAATATAATTTTCTCAGTTCTACAGCAAGCAACTACTTTCCCCCAGCTTTTAATTTTTCTTGTTTTGAATATGTTGTATTTGTTTTTTCTTTAAATGTCTTTGGTCATAATTTTCAAAGTTTGCCAGAATAATTTTTTTTTTGGCATGGAGGGACTGGGTTGTAGGCCAGAAATGGGGAGAGAGTTGAGAGGATTCACTAGAGACAGACTGGGGAGCCAAACAGGTAGATCTACTGAAATAACATTGCTAAGGAGAGCAGTGGGCGAGACGGGAGAGGTTTGCTGCACCATATATGGGTTAGCTCCCTGGCTAGGGTTGGAACTTAGTCCATGGCAGTGATAGTGCTGAGACTTAACCACTAGGCCACCTGGGAGGCGCTTGCCAGAATAATTTTCTATTAAATAGATATTTTTGAGCCCATACTATGTGTCAGGTATCATAAAAACTATTGCAGTTAAAAAAATAGTAATAAACCTGTATCAATAGGGTTGCTGTTTGAAAAATTAACTTGGGTCAGTTTTATCTGGAAAGCATGTAGTCACAATATTTTTAAATCTAAGAAATCTAACTTAAAAAAATATAAAGATGTTTGTCAGGAGTCTAAAATGGATGTGATATTTGATACCTGTTTTTAAACTGAAAAGTGAGTAAGCATAACTCTGAACATTCTAGATTTGTGGCCTCAGTATTTATAGTTAGAAAAATATGGTAATAAATCAGAATTAATATGTACCCCCAATGCTTGATACTGAAGAACAATAAACTTCTAAACAATGAATACTACCTATATAACCCAGTTTTCTTCCATAGTCTATGTCTAGAATAAAGTAGACATTTATTTTTCATTTAATCACTAAATTTTGTGCCACTTGATATACTTAACTAGAAACATGGGTCTAGATGAATATTTATATATTAATTTAATTAGAAACTGTGGACTTACACTGATTGTATCTGCACTCTTTTATTCAACAAACATTGAGCATGTACTATATGCCATACACTGTTCCAGGCACTTGGGGTACAGCCATGCACAAAACAAAGATCCTTGTTCTTGTGAGACTTATATTCTAGCTAGAGACCGATGGTGGAGACAGGCATCATCAAAACCATTGCAATTTAAAAAAGTAGGAGCGGACCTCCCCGGTGGCGCAACGGTTAAGCGCTGCGCTGTGGAGCTGTTGGCAGCGGCGATGAGAGTTCGAAGCCCGGCTGGGGAGAATCCCACATGGCGCGGCAGACCTCTCCTGCCTTGCCCGCTGCTCCCCTCAGCGGTGTACTTCTGATCTGCCTGTTCTGCTCCCCGCTGTCTCTGGTGAACCCTCTCGGCGCCCCACACCTCTGGCTTGTACCCCAACTTGTATGTATAAATAAAAAATAAATCTTTTTAAAAAAATTTAAAAAAAAGAAAAAGTAGGAGCATAATAAATAAGTTATGTAATATATTAGAAGGTGATAAGCACTATGGAAAAAGAGGGCAGCAAATTAAGGGGAGCCAAAAATGCTGGAGGTGGAGGGGTGAGGGCATCAAATATACACAGAATTCAACTGGGATAATCCCCATCCTCAAACTTAAGAAATACACAGATGTAGCATGCTATTAGAGAAGATCCAAAAATGTCAGGATAGCACTGAAAAATTAAAAATGTAATAAATATTAGAAATACTTCTACTAAGCTTGAAAGAGAAGATGTTGAAAGACACAATAATGTCTTAACAATAATATTTCTAACTCCACTGAAGATGCCACTGAAGTTCTCAGTTGTAACATGAGGAATGTAGGTGAACCAGGAGGGAGATTTGCCTTCAATCGAAAACTCTCGGTTCTAAATGTGATGTATGGAAAGACCGAAGGAATGTCTTCTAAATGACTTAAAACTTGATTAATTTAATTTGTGAACATACATGAAATGCACTTTTAATAATTATTAGTCTTCCCTATTATTAATAATGGTCATGTGTCTGGAATAATTTATATGCTGTTAGAATTATTGAATAAATAAATGCTGCTCTATTAGTAGAGAAATGAACTGGACATTAAAAGCCTACTCTAGTTCCAGGGTTCTTTTATGTCTTCCTTAATGGTGAAAATACCAGCAGGAACTGTGAGCACCCAAGAGCCCTTCATCTATAATATCCGCCTACGTGATGCACACACACAGTTGCTCTCCCCCCTCCCCCTTTCTCGTTCTCGCATACATCAGAAGTTTTGACAATTCCAACACATGAATCACAGTTTTGTTTTAATTTCCTCTTTTGCTGTTTTACCATAAGGGAATTAGATCATCGGCCCATTTCTTTCAAATCGTTCCATGGAATGAGTCGCTTATATCATGTGATACAAGTCTATGGCAACGACTGACATTGTCTACAATAGGCACAGGAGGCACCCAAATCCATCGGCATTTTAGCTGCTTTTTCTTTTTGGTGGGGGGTAAGAGGGAGGTAAGCTTTTGTCGCTATAAATATGGTAGATTTTTGTAAGGCTGTCCCCTGGTTGGAAATGATCTCATCTAACATGTCTGTGGGGATTAGCTGTTTTCTACCACACTGGAGTGAGGTAGGATTAGCAAGGGTTCTAAACTGTGACTCACCTTAATCTACTTAGGGACCTCCTACAACTCACCTTGTTTGTGTGCAGTCTTCTGACCCTGGGGTTACTCCATGAGCTGACCCATGCTACGTGTGCAACGATAAATAAGAACCAGGTTTCTTCTGTCTGTGCTGATTTAGAGTAGGAGAGTACAGCTGAACAGATCCCCTTTCTAGTAATGCTGTGTGAATATGGGTCAGGCGTGCCATGGCCTGCTTGCTCTTACTGCCTCCCTCCTCTGTCCCCACTCAAACAATCTAACTCTCCAGCTATAGCTTTTAGAGACTTGGTGTCCAATATGGGGGACACTGGGTGCTACAAATCATTGAAATGTGGTGAGTCCACACTGGTAAACAGCCAAACTAGATCTTGCACTTGCGTCCAGAAAGCCAAACTCTGAACTATGAAAATTATCTTTACTTGAAGGAGTTTTATTTGAGATGACTGTCAAGGAAGTCAGCAGTAAAGGCACCCGAAACAACTGGGGATGCAGGGAGTGCTGGGAATTATAAGGGGTGCAGGAACATGAGGGAAGTCAGGACTTCACAGCTCCAGGTCCGCGGAGGTGCAGGCAGCCCTGGTGACAGGGATCAAGGTGTGTGACTTTCCCAGCAGGTGGTTTCTCAGCAATCCGCAGAGGCTTGCATTTGATGCCACTGTCAACCCCAGAGGCACACAGAATTTTATTAGGGATGTAACAATCCATTTTCCAAGGTCCCAGGAATGCAGGTGAAACCAGTTAAGGGTTAATCATAAGGAGTGCAATTCTGTGGAGTTAGTCTTGAAAAGGGGGTGCAGTATGGTGAGTTAATAGTCCTAAAGAAGGAATGCAATTCAGTGGTTAGACTTTAATCCCACTAATTCCTGATTTTCAGTCTAAAGGTGTTTTCTGTTGCAAAACAGAGAGGATCTGGCTACACATTGGCGTGTGTTGTAATACAGAATGCATACCAGATTTTGAAGATTTAGTACTCAAAAAAGAATGTAAAGTCTCTCATTTGTAATTTTTTTATTGGCTTCTTATTTTTTATATAATGTTTTAAGTAAAATGTATTAAAATTAATCTTACAGGTCATTCTTTTACTTTTATGATGTAGCTACCTTAAAATTTATGATTGTGTGTGTGGCTTTAATTGGCTATATTCTATTGGACAGTGCTGGTCTAGAGTCTTTGCTCTCCCATTTCCCCTTCTGCTACCTTGGAGGAGAACTTTTAAGATTTATATCGATTACTTTCTGCATTCTAGAGAAAGATTGTTTCAGGGTGTGTATGTGTGTGGGAGACAGTTCAGGCAGTCGGGTGAAGGCTGTCAGAGTGGAGGTGGGTAAATGTTCAGTGGGAAGGATAAAGAACAGTGGAAGGAAGGTGAGTGGGCAGTTGGCTCCAGGTTGGTCTGAAATGCCATCAGCTCTCATTTCTAGTTAGGAAGGAATAATGCAGCCCTAGTCTGTTCCCCACAAGGCAGCTTTGGCCTTTGTTTTGAATTGGGTGATTCATTGGAACATCAGACTCATCTGACTTGAAATGTAAATGCAAGACTTCAGTAATTTCAGTGCAGAAGAAAACAAAGTTTTCAGAATTATCATTGTCTCTGCTTTCCTTAGTAAACAAAGACAAGCAAGAACTGTCCTACCTCCCACTAGATTGCTCTGATTTGGACAGAGAGTAGAAAGTGCTTTGTGCTGCATCATTTCATAAAAGAGAATTCTCTGGAGGAGCAGAATCTTTTAATGACCTCACAGTTTAGACTCAAATAAATACCCAAGCGAACATGGTGTTTTTTTCTGGAGAACTGAAAGATTTGATAAATTGCAATGCCTTTATAAAATGTTAATTCAACCAAGTAGAGTCTATATTTTCAAGGGGAAGAAAAGGGGACATTTTAGGGACCAAGCCCATGACTAAGTAATGATCTAATGTTTTTTTATAAAAGAAGTCAGTTTTACTATCATCTTGTCACAGATCATGTAATGGCAAATTGAATATTTTATTAGCTTAATTAATTAAATAACCCATGATAGGGTAAGCTCAACAGAAATAACCACAAACTGAACTGTTTATTATTCAGGATAATTGAAGGAGAAAAGGAGGACAAAGAACCTAGATTAGCTGTCCAGTGAAATACAAAAAATGAAAGTCACAAATATGATTTAATATTTTCTAGTAGTGATGTTGATTACTGTCTGTAGCCCAGAGAAAGATGATATGGTGGGGGGGCAGGGAAGGGGAAAGAGGGGACGTGGGTGGGGGATGGTAGGCAAGGTGATGAGAGGTGGGGGAAAAGGAGGAAGGGGAGGGAAGGGAGGATTGGGGAGAGGACAGAAGATTCATTAAGAAGAAAAGGATAAGGTCCTGCGGCTGCAACTGGAACTTTATATCCCCGTGTTGGAACATTGTCCAGGAAAACACTAAACTGAAACTAGCTGAACTTGAAGTCTATTATAGAATTACACTATTTCATAGCTGGAAAAGGAGCCCTGGCAGCCAGTGTCTCGGCTCAAATGAGATAGACTAGGCTCAAGGAGCACAGTAACTCCCCTCTAGAACCTTCACTGAAGTGGCAGAAGTAGAAATAGCACCCAGAAGTGATTTGTCATCACCGTTCCCTGCTGCCTCTGTGTTACTGAGTCATTCATTTCCTTGTGGGTCTAGTCGAGAGCATTGAGTGCCGAGCTTAGGATACAGTGATGACTGCGACCTTGTCCTCAAGACATTCTTATCTTGGGGGACACAAGTTCATCCAGTTATGTCACAGATGATGCTCCAGTTATACACTTACGTTGTCCCCTGTCCTTGGTCAGCTTTCATAGCAAGCAGGGGATAGTAATCCTGCTTTGAAGGCTATTTGTGACAAGCCTCAAAGTATTCCAAGGGGAAGGATTTCCCTTCCATTCCTGAAAACCGAAATGTTTGAGGGAGGGTGGAGACCTATTCTGAGTAAAGCACATGAAACATCTTTTTAAAAAAAGATTTATTTATTTATTTATGCATAGAATAACTTGGGTGTAGACAAGAGGTGTGGGGCAGAGGGTGGTGAGAGGATTCACCAGAGACAGAGTGGGGAGCAGAACAGGTAGATCTACTGAAATACACTGCTGAGGGGAGCAGCGGGCAAGACAGGGGAGGTCCACTGCACCATATCAGTTAGCTCCCTGGCCAGCGTCAAACTTGGACTGCAGCAGTAATTGTGCTGAGAGTTAACCCCCAGGCCACCAGGGAGGCCCCATATGAAACATCTTGAAGTAGAGGAAAAGAATGACCTCTTCAGTTGAAATCACCCTGGAAATGGGAAAATGAATAAGGAGTGAGTAATGAGCCCTGGGAGAGAAAGGCTATTCCATTTGCTTCAGTTAATTTACTTTATTAACCCTTCAGTGTAGAGCGTGACTGTGAGGACAAATCCTGGCTTGGCAGCTGCTGTGCTCACAGGAGCTCTGAGTTCTCAGAGGCAAACTGCCATGGGGTCATTTTGACTCTGGAGTGCTCATTGACTTGAGAGGATTGGTTTAAAGAAAAGTCAGTAGATCAACATGGATCTTCCTAAGTATAATGGTGCAACATATCAAAAATCTTGAGCCACAAATGTAAACTTCCCCATAACCCACTTTTCACTTCTGAGGTATTCTCTTTTGGTCATTATTCATATGGGTGCTTATTTTACATTGCTTAAAAGGGATGCATGTGTAATTTTAGAGTCTGAGTTTTACCATGAAAGTGATCTCTAAATTACTTTTTCCCTGATATGTCTAAGTCATCATAACTGTTATTTTAGTGACTGCATAATATTCCATTCAGCAATCTGACCATGTTTTGTTCAACTTGTTGTTAGCTAATTTATTAAGCAAGCTCCTCCTTGGACTTTATGGAAATAATTGTGAATGCTTAGAGTCTGTGTGATAAAACCACTATTTACCCCATGGAAAGACATGTTCAATGGTTCCCATAGTGAGATAACATTTACCAATGCAGAATCCTAGGCCTTCAACCACCTGACAACAAGACATTTTCCAGTGTCATTAGGCCCCAGGCAATTACACAAAATTGGCACACATTGAAGGCTCAGCTAGCTCAGAAATGAAAAAGAACTCTGTTAGTACTGCCCCTCTTATAATCATTCAGGAATGTAGACACTTTTTATTGGCACATGACTGGTGAAGTTTGCAGTTAAAAAAAAATGATCTGGTCCCTAAGAACCTGAGGATGAAATTGCACCCTGCTCTCCAAAGCTAAGGAGTAGGCCGTGGAAGTACCTGCCTTCCTAATCAGAAATCTGTCTCCCTGTGTAGGCTGGCATGAAACATGGGTCATTGAAGGTTTTAGGTCTTTGGAAGGTTCTAAGTAAGGAAATGGGGATGTCTTATACTATACAAAAGTAGTTACAACATCTTAATGTAGTGAAATGTTTTAAAGTTAGGTCCTTTTTGAAGTTGCATCTGTATGGGACAAGAAATGCATTTTCTGCCTCTCTTTTGGTCACATGATGACCAGATAAGAAGAGTTATGTACTCATATGATCTTGGGTAATGCCTTAAAATCTTTGGTTTTACGTATTTTTCCATTGACTACATGGGAATGATTACATCTGACTTACCTGTCCCTTGCAGTGAGATTAAATGAGATGTAAACTGTAAAATCTTCAGACAAGGGCAGGGAGGATGCTATTGTTAATTACTGGTAATGATGATGAGTGGAAAATCCCCAAAGAGTATTGTCAGCCAGTGCTACCTGCTGTGGTTTTATCAGGCTAAGAGATGATGAAGCGACGCCAATTGACACCAGCTATGTTCTCCAGTGCAAACCTGGCCAAGTCATTTCACTCCTGCCCTTACTTGTAGAAAGCACACTCCATGGGTGCAGGGAAGACCTGGTAAGAGGTTCTAAGTGTATAAGGTGAAAGTCATCCATAGCATCAGTCGGGGAGAATTTCCCTAATACTTTTGTGTTCTGCAGTAACAAATTATATCAACATATATGTATTAACCGTCATTTCTGGAAAGAAGAGAAAGTATCATCAGAGAGGAAGGACCAGTCTGTGGCCAGAGGAGCACCCTCCTTACTTACTTGAAAACTCAAGCTTGCTTTAAGTTGTGTCCAGGTTGTGGTAAATTTTGTCTGCAGGGGGCAAGCCACACAGCTCCCACAGTATCAGTGAGAGGCATGTGATCTGGTTTCGTGGTCTGAACTGAAAGATGACCCTTTGTGCACTGCGTAACTCCTGTAGACATTACATAGAAAACTCTTCCCAATTCACATTGTAAAAAGGAGGTTCAATAGTGTTCATTTGTTTTGCTTTGGTTTTGAGTATAATCTTTTTTCTTCCTGAGGTCCTTTCAGTGCCCTCTCCAAATAGTTATTTGGGGATTGGGAGACAGCTCTCCATTCACTTTACAAATGCAAACATCCCCCACATAAAGCCATGTATGTTTGTCCTGGACAGAAAGGAAATCATTGATTGGGTCCTTGTTCTCTCTTCCTGTCTCTGCCCAGGAGTCTAAGGTACACAGAGATGAATCTAGAAAAAAGGTTCATTTTCACAGAGTAGCTTCATGGTATTTGGGAAGAAGCAAAAGTTCTCTTGTCAGATGTCTGATGACACCACCCTTATATTTTGGTAACGGTAAAGGAAGCTGAGCTCATTTATGCTATAGGAAAGAAGGCTGGCCATGCAGAAGATAGAGTCCACCTAGCCACTGGGTACCAGAAAAGAACAACTAAGTTTCAACCAGGCTCACCTTTGAGGACTTGTACCCAGATAGTGATGATTGGTTTTGAAAAGCATGTTGGGGTTTTCCCTGCGTGGGTAGGGTTCTGGTGGTTTGGGATAATGTACTTCGGACATTGCTCGAAGTGTGTCTCCTTATCTGCATCCCTTTAGAGAAAGCTTCATCATAATACTGTTTTTATACAGCACTTTGTGTAAGTATAGGAGCTTATTTGTGTTAAGCAGGTTAACAATCAACTTAGGGAATATTTCTTAATCTGATAGTGAGGGAACAGCCAGTCCTCAAAACCCTAAGCATTCTACAGGCAGAATCTTTTGCCATAGCTCTTCTTTGTAATCCACCCCCCACCTCCCCAGAATGTGTTCTGTAAACTACCTGCAACAGAATCACCAGATTCCCTGGCCCGATGCCAGTCCTGATAAATCAGAATTTCTGGGGCAAGGTCAAAACCACATTTTGAACAAGCACCGTAAGTGATTCTGATGTTGTGAACCACTCTCCTAGTGTTAGGTAGAAAAGGGTTTCCAAAATGTCCCCCGATCCTGTGGCAGCAGAGTTGCCTCAGAGCATACTAGAAATGCACATTCTTGGCCCCCACTCACCACCTGCTTAGCCATTAACCCCGAGGATGGCGCCAGCAGTCTGTTTTACAGCCAGTCCTCCAGGTGATACTGATCCTGACATGGTCTGAGAAACAGTGGTCTCAAGTACGTCAGCTACCTGCACGAGCATATGTGTTACATATTATGTATAGTATAGACATATCACATATAGACATATTATATCTGTATATTGCCTTTGCCAAGTGATTGGAAAAGTTTTAAGATCTCTATCTTAGAAATTTTCTTCTAGATTGTCAGTAACTTCAGCCCTTTAACTAGCTCCTGTCATTTAGGTGTTTAAATTTGATCATGTTTATTTGCACTATCAACCAAAAATCAAAATCTTAGAAGTGTGTTGATCAAAATCTTACAAGACTCTAATGATTGCCATGCTAAAATCTAAATACAGCTGCCTCCAACAGCCTTCTAAGCTGCCAATCTAACATACTATGCAAAGGAAATGAGGTTAGTCTGACTACACTTGTTCTAGTAGTCACCACTTCCTCTCTCTGTTGACAGTCTGTTACTATTGTTAAGTCAAGAATTCACGAGATGCACTGCTCTTAGTTGGATGAGACATGCAAGTGCTTTTCTGTGTGGCTAAGTTTTTTATCAAAATATTATCATCATTAGAAACACCTTTCTTCCATAAATTTGTGAAATCTTTTATATCCCCTGAGTGAGTCTTGCTTGTATCTTTGTATTTTCACCTAAATCAACACAATTATTATTAAACTTATCTTTGTCTCTGGACCTCCATGAGGTACACATTCTTCTTGACTTATTCCACTTATCTTCCTATTAGATTTGTGTCCACTACAACAGATACGATTTGACCATTAGAATAATATTATACTCTAGTAGTTTGCAAAATGCAGTTCAGGTGTCTCTGGTAATTTTTAGTATTGCTGGAGGAGAAAGGACAGCCTGAATAAACTCCACAGATAGGTTTTTACGGACCCCACCCCCACCTCAGACCAGAGAGATCCAAGACACCTAGGACTACGAATCCCATAATGTCATCATCACCGAAGGGAGGATGCTGAGAACTGAGGGTGGAGTTAAGCAGCCATGTTTGGTATTTATCCAGATGTGCGCTTTGGGGCTCTCTCTCTTTGCTGGTTCACTGGGATTTGGGGTACCATTGAGATTCTAGCTCAGCAGAACTGGTAGGACGCATTCACCAATTCTTTTTTTTTCTCTTGAGTTGTCTTTTATTTTCCCTCCTTTTGTAAATAAACCCTTTATTAATTTTATTGTGTGTGCCTACAACTGAGTCTTATTATTATAAGTCCCTTTTTAAGTGCACGGGTAAGTACCCACAGTCAGACACCCTATTTTATATCGGGGCTGCCCTGTAACAATATCTTCTAAGTCATTCTCCGGCTAGTTCTCATAAGAGTTGTTACTTACAAGATGGCAATAGATATTTGCTCAGGTCATGAGTAAATAAGTTTCTTGCTAAAATTTAAAACTTTTATTACCATTTCATTAGAATGAAATTAATTAATGTTTAATGTTTAATTCTGGTGAGGGCATTCTTGTCTATTTTTATTAATGTCATGTCACATTCTGTCTCTCGATCTTCTGGCTCTCAATCTTCTCGCTCCTTCCATGAGTGGCTTGGACTAGATGATCCTAATGGCATGTTCAGATTCTAAAATTATATGATCCTAAACTTTGAAAAGGAAAAAAAAGTTCCTTTTAAAATAATTTTTAAATTAAGCCACCACACATATGCATGTACACACACAGTAAAACTGGTGAAATCGGAGGAAGGTGGTTAGATTGCATCAGCTTTAGTCTCTTGGTTGTGATATTATATTATAGTTTTGAAAGATTCCTATTAGGTGAAA
Organism: Scalopus aquaticus; assembly: GCA_004024925.1. Lineage (NCBI taxonomy): Eukaryota > Metazoa > Chordata > Mammalia > Eulipotyphla > Talpidae > Scalopus > Scalopus aquaticus. The sequence goes on from PVIJ01004646.1 coordinate 78,901, forward strand.
CTGTATCAGTTCTTACAAAAATACGTGAAGCTCTAATTATCTCATAAAAAGGTTTCGAAAATTAAACCGTAGAGTGTTTTAAAAAACAAAACTCATCCAAGTACATTTAGAATCTAGTTGGCTTTGTTAAATAATTCATGAGTTGGGTAAATTCCATTTAGCAAATAGAAAGACTCTACAAGAGGTTGTACAAAATAGAAGGTTTTTATATTCAGACAGAGAGTGAAGAAAGATGATCTCAGGCAAAGTCATCTTCCTTTAGGGAAAGGTAGGAGGCTCTTTATCATTCAGATGACCTCACTAGTGCTGACCAGGAAACGCTGTAATGCTTGATTTAAAGTGCCATTTTTTTGGAGGAGGAGTGTGGTTGCAACTGTAATTAGGTTAGGTACGAAGTCTTCTTGGGGTCTGGCATAAGTGACTCCATTTTGGGACTATTTCTTTCTTTTTTTCCAATAAGTGTTATATAACAGGACTTAGAAGTAAGGAGGTCTTGCTTGACCACACACTAGCTTAAACAAGTTCTTTAACCTTTCTGGAACGAATTTTCTTTGCCCACTTAAAGTGAGATTATTAATTCCTACCTGATGGATTGATTGTTGGCAGGATTCTATGAGCCAGTGTGCTTAAGTATCTCATGTAGTTCATGCTCCTTGATAGCACTTAATAACTATCAATTACTTTCCTGTGTGCTCCTTCTTCTTTGTTCTATAGAAAACACTGAAGGCAAATAGCCCCACTGCTGCTCTCTGAGAAAACACAACACCCTACTGAAGCTGAAGTCAGTTTGGAGTATACATTAGAGAGATGTGCCCCATAGCACTGCAGTGAGTAATGCTGTTGCATAACTCTCACAAATCACCAGGCAGATCAGCTAACAACTTGGCACAGTTTGCCGATAAAATAACATAACAAGGCAGTTCCAAACCCAGCCCGAGTCAGGGAGTCCCGACAGGGCAGCCAGAGTCTAAATGCAGAATGACTACCCAGGCTTGGAGCTCTGGCATCTTGCTTGAATCAGACATGTGATAAATCTGTATAAGTGGAAAAAAACAAAAACAATTTCTCTCTGGCCAGCCCCCTGAATAACTGTCCCCAAGGGGCTAAAAGAAGTTTTCCTTCCCTTGCAAAATCCTTAATCTTGTCCCACAAATATGAGTTTTCCATGCAGCTGCAACAGATGAGAAATAGGGAAAGACTAAGGAGAACAGACATGTCTCAGTTCTTGAGTGTCTGATTATTGAATGAATGGCCAAGAGGGGTCTTCTACTTGTCTCCTAAAATCTGGAGAGTTTCAGAACACAGGGGAATATGGTGAGGGTGATATGGTCGCGGGAGAACTATGGGGACTACAACAATGTAAGAAAAAAAAAATTAATAGAAAAAAAATGAAAAAAGCCTGGAGAGTTTCCGAGAGTTTCTGCCCCAATGAGTGCTTTTGTCAGTGAGTTGGGTGAAAGAGAAGGTAAACCCACCAAATTTTCAAATGACACCACATTGAAAGGGAGTTAGAGACAGAGTTACAGCTTTCCATTGATTTTGGCGGCTTTGGGGGTACTGAGCTGATCACTGTAAGTTGTCATTGAGTAAGGATAATGTGAAAACCTGTTCTTCAAAATCAAAATAGAAGTACTGTTTAGATTAACAAACATGTAGGGATTTTTACTTGATTCCAAGAAAGGTTTGGCTCAGCAGTATGATGTGGTTATATTGAAAAGAGGTCAGGGACCAAAACAAGGAAAGGAATCTTTCTACTTTATGTAATTCGCACTTACAGTATCTGGTGTCTCACATTCAGTGTAGGGCCCAAATTTAAGAAAACCTGATAAATTGGACTTGGTCACTAGGGGAAGGAAGTTAAAGGGTCACATTTAAAAGATCCAAAACCCTGTTGTTTAAACAATGGTTGAGAGGAAACTTCAGCTCTTCCTTGGAGTTCCCATATGGGAGAGGAGTAAACTTGTCTGTTTTGCTCTGAAAGGCAGAAATGGAATTAATGAGAGGGAGAGAGAGAGAGTTCATGAAAACAGATTCTGGCTCAATAGCAGGAAAGTTTTTCAAATTATTAGAGCAGTTCAGTGATGGAAAGGACTATTTCATTAAATTGTTAGTTTCCTGTCATTTGGAAATATTCAAGCTAATGATGAATGCCTTTCTGGGATTCTGCATGTTCCCAGCGTTGAAGGAGAACTTGGAGTAGGTGACCTTTAAGATCGCTTCCAGCTCGCATAGTCTATGATTTAAGTAAGCGTGAATGCCAAGGCTTATGATAGGCTAGATCCACATTTTCAGCTCTTGGCTCTGAGCCTGACCAGCTGTGTGACCTTCAGCTAAAAAATTAACCATTTTGTGCTCCAGTTTCCTCATCTATCAAATGAGGGAGCTGGATTTAATGATGTCAGATCACTCCTCAGCATATCAGTCTCCTTGAGCATCCTCATAATGACGGCATGGTGGAAAAGTAGAGTTTGAGTTGATACTGGCCATTTTTTTATGTTGGCTGGCAGGGAGAAGAATCCAAGACCCCAAACTACTGTCAGTTCTGGGGCCATTGAAGTAAACTCTCAATTGCTCGTTGGTGGGAGAGAGGATGGTTATGAGCCTGGAATTTGTTCCCATGAGAGCTGTGGCAGGAGTTGATCAAATAGCTGATAATCTGGTTTCTCTCAAACACCTGTATGTTTCTGGCTGAGCTCAGCAAGCCCTTTGCAAACAATTTAGAAGAAATGCAGATCATATTACTATTGCAATATAGTTCTGTCTTTTACAAAGCAAACGTTTGTTCTTTATTTCCTTAATAATCAGGTAAGTGCTGTTGAGCTTTGCTTAAAATCTTAAGAACAAATACTCATGAATTGACTTATGGTACAGTAAAAACTGTTCTAAAAGTTTTATATAAATAAGTTTATTTAATCAGTTTTTCAGCTGAAAATTTAATGATAAATCTGAAGATTAAACACTTGTTCTTCTCTGACAAAGGAGTAGTTAAAATCCAGCTTTAGTCCTTCTAAATGGTAGAGCACAGAATTCAAATCTGAGTGCCCTCTTTCTTTTAGACTTCCTTGCTGATGTTTAATTACTGTAATTTTCTTTGTGATTCATTTGATTAGTGATATTTTTCTTCTCTTTTTATATCAAGGTGCCTCATCCTCCACCTATACTACCTTCTAGCTTCTTCTGTTCCTTCTTTGACATCTCTCTCCCATATCATTGTCTCCAAATCCCATTTTCTCAGTTATTTTTCCCAAAGATCTTTGAAAATATAAACCAGCAGTAGGCGTGTCATTTGCTTTGATGTAGAGGTATGGACAGCATTCCAAATCTCTCTTCCTGTTACTTAGGTCAGCAGGGGAAGAAGTAAGTAAACTTACGCTTTTCGTAAGGACATGAAGAATTAAAAATTTATCCTCTGCCTCCTGGGTCTGGCAGTACTAACTCTATCCAAATACTACATTTTCTTCTCTCTTTGTTTCCTTAGGTTGGAAATGAAAACAGCTGTTACAAATAAGAGCCTGTGAGTCAATCTTGAATCTCAATGTAGTAATTAGTTTCCATCTCAGTCAGTAAAGTCCCTCCCAGAGTACCGAGCCCCGGTAAAAGCCCCGTGTTGTCACTTTATACCAGGACCTTAGACTTTGCTTTCTAAACCTCTAAGATTAAACACTAAAACATGCCCCAAACCAGAAGAAAAAGGCAGAAAATACCTTAAATTAAAAGTCACATTTAAAAACTTGAATTTTGAACATGTCCTTTTTCTGACTTAGATTTTGACTAAATCTCTGTGTGATCTTAGCAATGTCAGCTGCAGCTTCACATTTTTGAAGGAGGTACTCTTGCTTCATGGTATCTTCAGTGTATAGGATTTTACTTGAACTCTTAAAGAGGCTGTGCCTTGAAATGTATTTCCTCTTCCAAGTTTCTGTGGCTAATGATCTTGAAGCTAATCTCAAGAGTCACATACAACCTATTCATTGTCACCTTTCTGTTGGTTCTGCTTCCTTAATGCCCCATGTCAACCATCCAGTCTTTGCTGTCTAAAGTTCTGCAGTGAAACAGCTGCTAATGGTTTCCCTATTGATGCAGATCATATTCCACTAGAATAGAGAGAACTTCGTGTCCTGTTGGGGGAGAAGGAGGTGGCAAGAGACTCAACCCTTTCAATCATTTCACTTTGCTCACTTCCTCTTTCTAAGACTTGATTTCTTTATTGTTAGATTCAATTACTTTTTTTATTTGGCGGAGGAGGATTGTAGGTTTTTTTAATGAGTCTAAAGGTTAGGAGGGTATAATAAAACATTTCTGTATTTACTTATTTCAAATAAAATTGCACTGATGTATCATTGTTTTACACGGCGTATAAATGTGGGAGGTACAGTTTCATACCTTGATATGTATATTTACCCACTGCACCCACACCAAAGTTAAATTATTTCTAAAATTCATTTCTCTGCTAATATTTCTAAAGTTCTGTTATAGTTGTGTCCTCCAGGAGCTAGTTATGTGAGCTGAACATTGTCAGCTTGAGTTGCTATTACAAAGATACCATAGTCTGAGATTAAGGCACTGGCAGATCTGGGGTCTGGAGTGTTGGGTGCACAGTGGTAGGGACTGGTAAAAGCAGAGAAAGAGTGCTAACTCATGTCTTTTCTTTTTTTTTTTTAAGATTTATTTTTTATTTATGCATACAAGCTGGGGTACAGGCCAGAGGCGTGGGGCGGCGCGAGGGTTAACCAGAGACGGAGCGGGTAGCAGAACAGGCAGATCAGAAATACACTGCTGAGGGGAGCAGCGGGCAAGGCAGGAGAGGTCTGCCGTGCCATGTGGTATTCTCCCCGGCCAGGTGTCGAACTCGCGGTGCCGCTGCCAACAGCTCCACAGCGCAGTGATTAACCGCTGCGCCACAGGGGAGGCCCTAACTCATGTCTTTTCTATAGAGGCACTAATTCCATCATGAGGGTTCCACTATGATATCCTAATTTCTTCTCAAAGGCTCCATCTTTCAGTATCATCACATTGAGGATTAGGGTTTCAGCATATGAATTTGGAGGTACAAACTTATAATCTGTAGCAGTAATAGAGAGACTTGCATGCATAGTGTGATTTGTGGACTTCCGGGGAGACCAGTTAGCCTGTTAACTCAACTATACCTAAAATCCTACCTTTAGATATTCATTTCTTTTGCGAGGATATTACCTTTCAGATATGACATTTTTAAAAATCCAATATGTTTGGAAGGCCAGACCCATAAAACAAGTATGGGAGATAGTATAGTACAGTGCTTAGAAGCAGGCCCTGGAGTTAGACTGCCTGAATGCACAGCCGTAGTAACTGCTTGACTTTAGGCAATTAATTCATCTTTCCGTACTTTCGTTTCCTCATCTGTAAAGTGGAACTGATAATTATATTGACCTCAGAGGTTTTTGTGACGTTTCAATGAAATACACACTATGTTTAGAAGAACAGAATCCAGCTAAACGTTAGTAATTATCATCTTTCATTTTCATAAATCAGTGTATTGTATTAATAGTCACACAATCATCCTTCATTTACATAAATTAACATGTTCTATTGATATCATTTTGATCAAAGGTAGATAGCAGGTTATGAAGAAATTGAAATTTTGTTCTGGAAACTGGGAGGGGATACCTTAGCTACCTGGTGCCTGCAGGAGGCATACATAAAAAGGAGAAAGGGGGATGGATGTGCTTCTAACCCACAGAATGAATCAACTAGCAGGGTGGCCAAGTCATGTGGTGGAGAGGGCTAAATATTAGCAATTTCTTTGCATTCAGCTCTTGCTTGACTTTTCTGCATCCCTTGTAATAAATATTCCTCTAATGCTAGGTCTCTGAACCATTACACTTGGGGAGCCATGGAGAAATGCCAGAAAAAGTGGTTTTTCTTTGCTCACTGCCCTTGCCTCTTTCTTTTAGATTATATGAAGCACATGACATTTGAAGCCCAAGCCTTTTTAGAAGCTGTGCAGTTCTTCCAACAGGAGAAGGGGCACTATGGCTCATGGGAAATGAACACTGGAGATGAAATCCAGGTAAGTCGGGGCTTAGAATTTTGGGTTCTCTTCTTCATCTGCACGGTAGGGGATCAGGATCATAATAAACCATCAAAAAAATGTTGCTAGAATAGAGGATCGAAGTCCATTTCTCTTATGTCCAGAAGCATTGGGTCAGCAAGCCAATGGACACCTACCTGAAGACCCCAGATCAGGCATTAAATAGGGCCCAAGCACTGAAGCTGCAATAGGAGGGGCTGATTCCGCATTCTCTCTACAAAGAGTTATTCTTTTAAATGTCCTCGCCCTTCTAGACTAGGAGCAAATATAAGCCTGTGTGGCATTGTGTGGGGTGGTGCTCTAGGTTCCCAGCCAAGATTTAAATCTTGCCAACTTACTTAATCTAATCTTTAGTCTCAGGTCACTGCTCTAGGAAAAAAACCCAAAAAAACAGGAATGGCAATGTTTACCTTGTAGGGCTATGAAAATTAAATGAGATGTTATTGGAAAGTATTTGGCAGTTTTCTTTTTCTAGTGAATGATTTAATGAAAACAAAATTAGAAAGCATTAGCTAGTTTTTAATGTCTCTACCTGTGCTAGTTTTTGATCCTCCCGTGGTCAAGTATACTTTCCAGTCTCGTTGATTAAATGCCAGCCATGGGGTAAGCAGTAGCGACATTTTAATGAGTCTGCAGGAAAATTGTCCCCATGAACGTTTCTGACAATTGACTCCACCAGGAAGAGGCTGGGTAGGGATTATTTATTAGAGGCACGCAGTGTCCAAGAATGCTATTCTTTAGTTTTGCCCAGAGTGCTTCTTTGGGGGACCAATGAAACTTGTTATTAGGGAACAATATTTGGAAGATGCCAGATGAGGCCTTGCCTTTGCCTGGTTATTGACTATATAAGCTGAAAGCCTTCTCTCACTATGGTTCTTTTATTATTTTACACTATGACCCAGAGTCTTCTTCCTCTTGTTACTGTTATTTTTCTTTTGGTGGATTCTAAACTCATATACTTTCCATCCTGAAACTTGTCCTGAACTTGAACCAATTCTTGACTTCTGATATTTTGGGGAACCGTGTGCATTAATGTATATGAGAGACAAAGGACTTACGGTGCTTGTAGCAAAAGAAAAACAAAAGCACAAGAGGAGGCTGAATCATTTGAATTGATTGGCCTGTGATAGAAGCAAACACATTGCAGAGACACAGCAGTATTAAAATATCTGTGGGGACCTCCCTGGTGGTGCAGCAGTTAAGCGCTGCTCTGTGGAGCTGTCGGCAGCGGCGATGCGGGTTCGAAGCCCAGCCGGGGAGAATCCCTCATGGTGCGGCAGACCTCTCCTGCCTCGCCCGCTGCTCCTCTCAGCAGTGTATTTCTGATCTGCCTGTTCTGCTCCCCACTCTGTCTCTGGTGAAGCCTCTCACCACCCCACACCTCTGGCCTGTACCCCAGCTGTATGTATAAATAAATAAATCTTTAAAAAATATAAAATATCTGTGGGAGATACTTCTTACGTTCAAACCTTAATTCTCTCTATATTACCAATCTTATGAGGTTGGTAGGGCAGTTATTATTCTTTCCATTCTCCAAATGAGAAAACCGAGGCAGGCATACAACAGTTTAGCGACTTGTCCAGTTTTGTTTGCTCCACAGTATTTACTGAGCCACCATGCGCCTGGCACTATGCTGGGCAAGGGAGGATGTCCTGCCCCATGGGCTGCTGGTTTCAGGGTCACATGCTAAGTAGACAAATGGCAAAGTACATGACAGTTTCTGACTCCTGATCCAGGGGAAGAGCGATACCCACCTTGAGAACATATAGAAGTTACACGTTTCATTAGCACCTTGATTTTAATGATGCCACTTGCTTACTTCTTTTTCTTTCATTTGGGACCTCAGCCAGCCCACATTCCTTCATGATGCCCTTGAACACAGGTACCTCATAAATCCTTCCCGGGCATTTCGTACTGAGGTTTTGATTGTTTTTTCATTGACTTGCTGCTTTTCGCCTTGGCTGATATGTGCTAAGCGCCATCAGAGATACTAACTGACTAAATGACACAGAGAGAGCACTAAAGGACTCGGCCCTGGCCATGCAGATGAGGCAGGACATATCTGGAAGCACACAGAGAACAGGCAATGTGACGTGTGTGTGGGCCGAGGTGTATGTGCATATACAGACATCCTAAAACACAAAGAACACAGTCATAATAGGTATTTTGCAGTGTGAAAAAAAATCTTAAGTGGGAAATGCAACAAAAAGAAATGCAGAAAAGAAATCAGTAAAAGTCAGTGTTGTGGAGAGAATATCAAGGTGAGGCTGGAGTCCCAGGGGCTGAAAGAATTCACCAGAGACAGAGTAGAGGATAGAAAAGAGGAATTTATTGAAAAACACTGCTAAGAGAAGCAGCGGGAGAGACAGGAGAGGTCTGCATGTGAAGGATTTGGGGCTCCCTTTTATAACGTGTTTTCTGGGCTTTTCATGACTGGGGAGTTGGTTTGGGCCAGTTAGTGCTGGGATGTCTGGTCTTGAGTGTTGACTTTTGACACAGAATGTATCCTGGCCCTGCTCCCACATTCATGGTTAAAGTGATCTGGTCTTATGGCCTGGTTCCCATAGCAACCTAGTCAATTCCCTTTACCTATTCAAGCCTCCCAAACTTTCCTGCTGGGAAGAGATGGGGGCTTAAATTTTAACCTTATTAAATGACACACTGATGGACAATCAGAGGTATTGTCAAATCAATACCTGATAGAAAACTTTGCTCTTCCAGGAGTATGAGTCTCTTTAGTGAAATTACAGACTCATAAAGTGGGGTGCTGGCAGGGCATTTCCGGATTATGTGTCCAGCATCCTCCAGGTGACAGAAACAATGTTCTGAGATGTTGATTGGAACCACGGGACCAGATTGTGACAGAGATGCTTTTTGGGCATGACAGGCTCTCCTTGAAGGTGAAAGGAAATGGTTCCCAAAAATTCTCTGTGTAGAGTCTGGCAAGGTTAGGCCCACTGTGACCTCATACATGGACCAGAAGCAGCACCTGCCTAAGACTTGCAGACAAGAGAGGTCAGGAGCCCGAAGCAGCTACCAAATAGTTAAAGAAAACAGCATGGCATGACTGAGTTTGAGACTATGGCTTATTTTGGTTAAAGCTTAGCTTTATTTGCACTTTTTTCTTCATGTCTGCTGAGAATTTAATCATAACATTGTCTTAATCCACTTGACCCTAAGGACCTGTATTCAAAAGATTTTCAGCATCATTACATTATTATCTTTATGGTAATGACTCACACAGCCAGGATGGCAGGCCCTTTGGGTGATGATTATTTTAGGCCAGTGTCCAGGCAAAGCAAATACCTTGGAATAAGTTGCCTGACAGACCATTAAAATGAAGGTATTTGTATACTGGTAAAAACATGAATATGTTTCACTTGTCAATACAAATATATCAAATGAGGTCATGAGGGAAAAGTGTTTTGTACAATGTATTTACAGTATTCAGTCTATTTATTCTTGGCCTTTAAATGAACCAGATGGGCCAAGAGCGGCTCATAATTCCCATGGAACAGGGTGGTCTCAAACAAGAAAACTATCCATATTTTTTAGGCCGTGTCCATATGTCCCAGAGCTGTCTTTTGTCTAATCACCTTGAATGCAGTCCCTTTAAGTGGATTCTTTCCTGCATGGCCACTTAGCAACATGCTGTTTTAGGTCTCATGGAAAAACCCAACAGATCCTGTGATGTGGAGAGAAAGTTGTGGAACCCCTTTATTATGATGATTTATTTATCACATTGGCTTCATTCTCTGGCATTACCCTAGTGCTTTCAATCCTACTCTTGTAGCACTCACCAAGGTAGGGATTCCCTGGGCACGTGAGCCTTTGCATAGGTCAGGGGGGGGGTGGGGTGGGAATGAAGCTTAGAGGGTGATGTTGTTGGGATGAGGGGACCAGTTGGGCATCAGCACCCAAGGCTCTGCCTGCTGTGGGGCTATTCCCCGAGTCCCTGTCCTTGCAACCCTTGCACTCTCCGTTTTTCTCCAAGCATATTTTCTCTCAATTCCCTACATTGTAAAACAGACCCAAATTTCTTGGACCATTGTATGTGAAACACACAGAGAAAGCAATAAGCCCCCACCCGAATGGAACATTCTTTTTCTTTGACCTTGGAATAACAATTTCATCTTTCCAAAGCCCTTTCATGGCTGTGTTCAGCATGAAAGTGGTCTCTGCAAAAGGATGAATTAGGACAAGTACTAGGATCCTGGAGTTTAACACTTTCAACCAAACTAACATTTCTCATTGATTTTAAGTTCTGGAGTCATCTCCTTACCCTCTTAGCTCATCTCCCCATGCCATGTATGCAATACTCTTAGGCAAATATGTTCCTAACAGAACTTACTTCCCTGAGCATGATGGGGCTCTTGGCTTATTAGTTACCTGCTTGAATCTAATTGTTGGACTTACTCATTTCCATGGAGTTGGCACATGTCAAGTTCATCTTAAACTCCTTCAAAATGCTGGCATATTTCTTGGCTGTCCCCAGAGAATGGTCAAGAAAAGTAAAAAACATCCTCACCCATGAATTGACAAAATTAGTGGAGATTCCATCCCTATTATAATTTTTGTCACACCCCAGGTTCCATCCCCCCAGATGGCAGGAGCCCCACTCCCTGCACTGCCGGGTGGCCTCTCTCTCAGGAACACACAGGCAGAGGTTGGCTGGCTCACCCCTCCCCACCATTTGCATCCTAGAATTATTCCTGTTCAGCTCAGCTAAAGTGTTGCACCCGCCCTGGGGAAAGGCAAAATCTAGTTTAGCTCATGAGTATCTCCACTAGCCAAGGCTGACCCGTGACCTCAGAGAAAAGTGCTCTTAATTCCCAAAGCTTAATATGAATTTTTTATGAGGTCAATTATTTTGGACAAATATTATTTAAATGCAGAAAACAGAGGTCAAATGATTCTCTACTTTTCCGCCTGCCTCCATTCCCAATGTGACGCTTGTTTTTTTTATAAATCTTGGTCTGTAGCCTGAAACTGAATGCTGAACTGTGAACCCCAGAAAATTTATAGAAAATGAATCTGCACAAAGCCGCCCCAGTTGGAGGGTGGGGGAGGGGAGGAGAGGCCAGAGTTTTGTGGGGAAGCATAACGAGCTGCAGATGTATAGAACACTGCTCACATTCAAGAGAAACCTTTTCATTGAGCCAAGCAAAATTTCAGGAGAGATTTGGGAATAATCTTTTTTTAAATACTCTGAAAACCTTCATTCACTCCTCCTCCCATATTCTGCTCATCCCACAAATGTCCAGTTGTTCCAAAGTATTGGTCACTCCCTTCTTTTTCTAAACTTTAAACAGGTGAAGGTGGGGTTCGGGAACAGTGGGGACAAAAAGCACAAAGACATGGAGATACCTAGATTGCGGGGGAGCTAGAGGAGGATCGAGGGACGAAAACAAGGACTTGAGCCACCAAAACCAAGCTTGACCCGCTTCACAGTGTTACTGAGGGTGCCCTTACCCATAATCGAAATTTCCCTAATTCTCATATCACAAAGGTACTAGATTTTTCTAGTTTGAATGAGAAAATTGACTTTGAGGGAAAACATGTCAGCAGATGTTACTGTTCTTACAGATCTTTAAGAACATCTACTCTAGGTTCTCTTAGTTGGGTTTTCTGTGGCCTTAGACCAGGGTGAAACTATTAACCAGATTTCATGGGGCATGGGAAAGCCTGATGTAGCCAGGAGAGGCCTCTCCCTCAGAACCTCTTCAGTTGTTCTGATGCTCAGCTATGACTGTCTCAGATCAGCCAACCTGGATCTCTGTTCTGCTTGCAGATCCTAAGTAGCCTGGTCATGGAAGAACTCCTGCCAACCCTCCAGACAGACCTGCTGCCCAGAATGAAGGGAAAGAAGAACGACAGGAAGCGGGCCTGGTTCAGTGTAAGTGGTGATTTTGCCTTGCAACGCTGCTGCTCAAAATGAAAATTCCTTTCTCTTCTCTTTATAGGGCAGTGTTGTGTTTAAATAATTCCTTCCCAGGGTGGAGAACTGCTGACCCTTGAGTCTGTTCAATCTCACTTACATGAGAACTAATCCAAACAGACTCCAACTTTGAAAGAAAAATTGGAAATGTGTACACTTTGTGTTGTGAGAGTCTGCATTTAACCTGCTCCCTCTGTGTGACGCTGGTGGGCACTTACCTGGGACAAAGCTCTGAGCTGCTTGCTGTCTGTTGCAGCTCCTGGAGGAGGCCTACGACATGGTCCAGCATCAGGTTTCAGAAGGATTAAGTGCCTTGAAGGAGGAATGCAGAGCTCTGACGAAGGGCCTGGAAGGAACTGTTCGTTCAGACATGGATCAGATTGTGAACTCAAAGAACTTTTTAACTGGAAAAATCAAAGGTCAGTGGAGATAATCCGTATCCCTACTAACAAAATACCTTAGGGGCTACACCACGTAGTTAGTGTTCATGGTTTCAGAGAATTAAACTGAGGGAATTGGGAAGAGGCAATAACAATTCTAATAGGAGCCTGTTAGAGGTGCTGCTAAGGTCCTGGACCTCCCCATGGAAACGTCAGTGACACAATAGGGAGGAAACTTCACTTCTTGCCTTGTGGTACCAGGATATTTTGACATGACTGCACTATCCCTTATAGCACTTCTTACACTGAATTATAATGGCTGCTGCCCTGTTTCTTCTCTCTACTGTAAGTTCCCTAAGAGCAGGGCCAGGTTGTTCTGGTATAGCCACGTCCTAGTACCATGCCTGGTATAAACAGACTCTTAGCGAACATTTTTTTTAAAGGATAACTTTTTATTTGTTTAAACCTTTTAATTTTCTTACATTGATGCTCATTTTTGTACAACAGTTGATTTCTCCCCTCAGGTGTAGTCGCTATAAATCTCCCATCACCCATGAACAATCACCGTAGTCCCTTGTGCTCTTCCCTCCCCTTCTCTGCTGTATGCTCAGATCTATGGTTTACCTGCAAGTTTAGTTTTTTTTTCCCCTTTTTTTGGTTTCCCCATATTCCTCCTTATAAGTGAAACCACTTGATATTTTTTTTCCCTCTGACTTATTTCACTGAGCACAATCCCTTCTAGCTCCATCCATGTTGCTGCAATTGATATGAATTTATCTTTTTGATTGCTGAATAGTATTCCATTGTGTATAGATACCACATTTTCCTGATATGGTCATCTGTTTGGGGCATATAGATTGTTTCCATATCTTAGCTATTGCAAATAGTGCTGCAATAAACAAAGTAGTACAGGTTTCCTCTAGCATTAATGTTTTTGTGTCCTTTGGGTAGATTCCTAGAAGTGGAATTGCTGGGTCATATAGTACCTCCATTTTTAATAGTTTGAGGAACCTTCACACAGCTTTCCATAGTGGCTGGACCAGTTTGCATTCTGACTAGCATTGTAAGAGTGTTCCTTTTTCTTCACATCCTCGTCAGCATTTGTTGTTGCCAGTTTTTTTTTTTTTAATATGGTCAGTGAACATTTGGATTGATGAATGAATGGATTTTCCTTTGACAAGAAAAATAATCGGGGGTTTAGAGTCATTTCAGCTGAAAACCCATGTCATCACAGGACTCCTCATCCCGACAGAGCTGTTTTAGTGTGGGTTGATTGGGAAAAACGAGAATGCCAAAGGGGACAGTAAGACCTAGCAGTTCTTGTTCCTTCCAGAGTGCCACGTGCAGTTCTAAGCATTTTGAATATGGCCAGCTCGCTCCATTCTCACCATACCCCTGAAAATTAATGACTTTCCTGATCTCCATTTACAGAGAAGAAACTGAGATTACTTGCTGAGATTCCAAGCACCCGGGGCAGTAGTGTCAGGCCCCAAGCCCTGCCCTGCAGCTCCAGCCCTTTGGGTCCTCATCCCTCTGCCCCGACTTCTCCTTTACTTCCATAAGCTCGTGAATTAATGCGTCACAAAACCATGCTCAACATGACAGCATCTCTGCATCCTCGAAAACAGCAGAGCATCCCCGCCTGGGATATAAAATGCATCCAGTCCATAAGGAAACACCCATAGCCCACAGTTCAGGGACCTTGTCTCTCCCAGGGCATCGGGCTGTCCTAGGGGAGAGGGGAACTGAATGTGTTGATTAACACTTCGAGAATTCAAGCTGAATAAATTGTGTTTTTACAAGGCAGACTATGCCTATGTCATGAGGATGGTTGATAGCAAATGGGTGGGTCTTCAGGATTTTCTTTTTTATATTAGGAATGGTATCTTCATAAGGGCCAGCAGGGAAAGCTTGGGGAGGGGAAAGATTCTGCTGATCTAATTCTCAAAGATTTGCTGGTTTCCATTCTGGCATTTGCAGCACAGGCTTCACGAGGCTGGTCTGGTCAGGCTATTTGAGGTTGCTGTGACTTAAATGTTGCTGTGGGATGATGTCCAGCCCTGGCCTTACTCCACAGCCTCTGAATGCAATTTTGCTCTAAGTCCATTTTTCTGATTCTTTCCTATTTCAGCGATGGTGGCCCAGCCAGCAGAGAAAAGCTGTGCTGAGAATGTGCAGCCATTCCTGGCTTCCATTCTGGAGGAGCTCATGGGACCAGTGAGCTCAGGGTTCAGTGAAGTACGCTCACTCTTTGAAAAAGAAGTGGATGAACTTAGCCAAAACTTTCAAACCAACAAAGACAATGTCCAGCTAAAGGAGGTAGGATGCAAAGCCAAAATGCTGAGTGGAAATGGTGTCCAGGGGCTGCCTTTTCCATAAGGATGTGTCTGCATTCCTTCCTCCCTCCCTCCCTCCTCACTTGAACAAGCATGCTATTTAATTTTGCAACCTGAAAACCATTAATAACAGAAATAAGGTGAAGGAATGAAAGAAAAGCTAGATGAATATATATATAAAGTCCAAATTAACCACCATCACCCATACCCACCCAATCCTAGTGCACCCCCAACTCTGAGGCCACCTCTACTTCCAGCTCTCTGAAATAACTAAAATAAATAGTTTAAGATGTTTCACATACTCTTTCCTTATTCATACAAGTATATAAGCATACATCCTCGTTTATGTAAAATTTGTTGATTTATTTGTTTTCAAAAAATACAGACTCATGTCAAAGACCAATGTTTCTCCAAGTGTGGTCAGTGAACCACATTGTCATCAACACCCTGTGGTTAAAAGCAAATTCTCAGGCCCCACCATGATCTTATGAATCAGAAAATCTAGGGGTAGGGCCCACAATCTGTTTTAATAAAACCTCCAGAGGATTTCATGCTCCTTAGACTTCAGGAGTCACTGACAAATACTGCGCGCAGATTGGTCTCGCACTTGGCATATTATGATGGACACCTCCAGAAGTCAGTGCATAAAAACAGATGCGTCTGTTTCTTTTTCTATCTTATTTCTTTATACTTACACACACATGCTATTATACCTAAACAAGATCATTTGGCAAATGTTTTGACGGTTTCTTTCTTTTCTTACATCATTGTTCATTAATGTGGGATTTCTCCCCTCAGGTGTCATCCCTGTACTTCTCCCACCATCATTGCACCCTGGTCGATCACCACCATCCCTGTGCTCTTCCCTCCCCTGTACTGACCTCCCTCCCTCCCTCTCACCTGCTGTATGCCTCTTCTTGCTACTTCTGTCTTTTTCTTGAAGCTTTGTTTGGTTTGAGAGACCCCAGTTTTTAAAAGTGGATATCTTTGCCAGGTCAGGCCTCTGCGTATCGCCCTCCTACAAATCCAGTAGCACCAGAGAGAGCCTGTAGCAGGCCTGGAGCCATGTGACTCCTGACTGCACCTCAGAGGACTATGGGCATCTGGATTTCACTCCCAGAGCCCAGGGGTCCAGGGGGCAAATCAATCCCCCCCCCCACCATGATAATTGTGGGGGGGGGATGCCATTCATTAAGGAAGGTTTGGGAGGCTCCTGGGCTCTGTAACAATTCCATGCACCAAAGAGCCTACCTGCAGCGTTCTTGAGCTCTGGACTCGGGGGCTTGAAGACCATTAAGAGCTTACGAAGACTGTAGCCCCCTGGATGCACTTCTGAGTCCCCGCCACCGTCCAGTTAGTTCTACCAGTACTGCTCTGTCCTAGCAATAGAGCTGCCCAGGGACCCACTGAAGGAAGAAAATCAGATCGTGGAGGTGCCACGGACCTGGGAAGTGAGAGCTAGTAGCATACATTTGAGTGTTCAGAATCTATGCCATATGTAATGATATTGACTATACTATGTAAACGCCTGAAGGTGCTTACTTTTTTTTTTTCCATCACCAAAATGCAGCATCTAGACCAGCTTATGAATCTTCCACTGGATTCCGTGAAGATGGAACCTTGTTATATCAAAGTCAACCACCTCCAGGAACGCTTGCAGGATCTCAGGAACCGCTTCAGATTTCCCCATGTGGACCTGGTAGCCCAGAGGACACAGAACTACATGCAAGAGGTGGGGACAGAAGGGGTGGATGAGGGCAGGAGGTAGCGGGGGACAGTGAGATGTGGGTGCTGGTGTAGCCCAAGAATGAAGCCTGTTTTTTTAATCATCGTGTCGAGTGAGGCTATATCTTATCCTTCCAGCTGGCTTCCTCTTTTTTCCACATTGATGAACATCACAGAGAAGAAATATCTCAGGGAGTTAAAGTGACATTAATGGATAATTACTTGGTTTGTCACATCAGTGCCTTTAATTTGGGCAGCACATTAGAATCATCTGGGGTGTGTTTGAGAAATACTGATGCCTCAGCCCCCCTCTCTTGATTCTGATTTTTTAAAATAAATTTACCAAGACCTCCCCGACTCCCATTGTCATTGCTTCTGAAGTGCAGCCAGAATTGTGAACCACCAGCTTCAATTAATTCCCCAACCTACTTAAGAGTAGATCAGTTAATCAGTCAGTCACATCTTCCTGTTTGGATTTCTTGAGTCTACATGGTAGCCGTGTTCTTCCCCCAAAGGAACTTTTCCTCCAGGAACAGGAAGGAGTATCTACTCTTGCCACATGGCAATGCTTTCTAACTAAAGAAAGGGTGCAAGCCCTGAAGCTGTAGTGCATGATTCTACTTTGCAGATCTCCTGGGACTGGACTCTGTGTCAGCTCCCACTTCAGGGAGATGATGGGGACACAGACTTAGGTCAGTTCACAATGATGTCTGGGGTGTTGGGAGAAAGGTGTGCTGGAGACTCACCTGGGCTGGGGGGAAGAAAGGAATATTTTCTTTCTTAAAATTTATAGGGAGGGTTAAGTGAGACATCTTCTGAGTTGCCAAGCATTAAAAACAGACAAGGAATAAAATTAGGCAGCAGTTAACAGAAACTCCTTTGATAAGAGCAGCCCCTGGTGAAACTGCTATCAAGAGAGGAGAATAAGAAATCTGATGTTAAAAATATCTGGCCCCCTTCCATTAGCGTTCCCTCACCTTGGAGGTGTCACTGGGGTTTTGGAAGGCCCTGAGGCTGCCTGCCTCCCTCCCAGTCTGGTAGAGAAACAAGAGAAGTGTGGCGAGATTGGAAAGTGGAGAGACTGTTGCAGAGTGGTTTACCTTCACCTAAAAGGGGTGGTGCAGAAGTAAAGCAGCCAAAAATTAACGGGAGAAGGTTCTTACCTTAGCTCCTTAAGCCCTGGCTGTGGCTGCAGGCACCAGAGAATGGAGGAAGAGCAGGACCACTGTGGGGATGAAGGGATTTGCAACCCTTGGGGTGTGGGGGTGTGGGGGTGTGGGGGGCTTCCGTGTTTTCCAGTTCAGGGTGGAAGGAGAAGTGATGAGAAGAAAAGACAAACAGGCACACACCCCTCCATACACATGTGTGCGTGTGTGGTTGTGCACGTGTGTGTGTGCGCGCCAGCCTCCACGGCAGCATCTCTGCGTTTCACAATCCAAGCAGTGGGATGAGTGCCTGAGGATTCTCCTTTCGGATGACCATCCCCTCCCTCTCTCCAGGTCGCTTATACAGACCTGGATGCAGCCCCCTACCTCTGACTGCGTCTGTTTCTGTGTTGCTTTGATTTCTAGCTGATGGGAAATGCCGTCTTCACTTTTGAGCAGTTGCTTTCCCCACACCTCCAAGGAGAGGCTTCCAAAACTGCAGTTGCCATTGAGAAGGTGAAGCTCCGAGTCTTAAAGGTAAAATCGTCCTCTCATTTGTGGGAAGCATCAAGAATGTGACCTCTGTTTCTTTTTATAAAGTGGAAATTACCAAGTCCTTTCTTTCACTCGCGCCCCCTTTTCGTTCTGCTCTTTACCCCCTTTCCTCCCGAGATGCAACAGTGCCCCAGTTCGACCTTCATGCCTGTTCTGCCATCTAGTGGCCACTTCAGGGACTGCAGGGCCTCCACATCCTGACCGTCGTTTGGAAGGGGATGTCTGGCCGGCTTCCTTTCTTAGCAGTTGGATTTGGTATTTACTGGCTGCCCACTGGGAGCAAAGCATTGTAAAGAAATAGCCAAGCATACCCTCCTTCTTCAAAGAAATTATAGTATAGTGAAACTTATTTAAGTTAAACCAACATAAATTTCATGGCCAGAGAAAAGATACTGGCCATATGAAATTGCTTTCGCTATGCTTCATGCATAAGTATATTTGGAAATGGTTGTAATAATAGCTGCTTGCACCGGTATTATATATCAGTAGAGCTTTTTATTTTATCCTATCCTGTTTCATTTGCCCCATCACGAGAACTTTTGAAATATTTAAAATATG
Organism: Scalopus aquaticus; assembly: GCA_004024925.1. Lineage (NCBI taxonomy): Eukaryota > Metazoa > Chordata > Mammalia > Eulipotyphla > Talpidae > Scalopus > Scalopus aquaticus. The sequence goes on from PVIJ01004646.1 coordinate 97,608, forward strand.
GCCTCATTGTAGTGATGAGGAAACTGACTCTATAAGAGCTCATGTGATTTATGGAAACTCAATGGGCTAGTCAAGGGTGAGCTTGGAGCTAAAACAATCCATAAACCTAGTACACTGATGTTTTACACCCTCTGCTCCCCTAACATGCAGCCAAGTCCCTCAGAGCCTGGCAGGGGCCCCTGAACTGCAGACCTAGTCCTGCTCTCTCTCAGAAAGTAGGAAACTTCCAGCAACAAAACAATTGTGCTTAAAAGTAATATCATGGAAACACAAAAAATAATGATAATAATGAATTTTCAACTGAGGTAAAAAAAGATAGTGTCAGGCCACTAACTCTCAGACAGTCCATTTCTTCTTCAGACGCTTAACTGCAAGGCCATGCTGCCTATGCTAAGCCTAAGCTTTTGCTCCTTCTTCCTCTTTGTTCATGTCCTTCTTCCACATGATACCCTTTGTTGTTTGAATAGAGCTCTAATTTTCCCCCAAGTTACACTCTCCAGGAGAATCCCTCCTCTCTCTAACCACTCTTTGCCTGGCCTAGCCATTCTGCCACAGCCTGTGACAAGTAGGCTCCCGTTTTTCTGTGATCTTCTTCAGGTGACATCTAAAACCAAATCCTGGTCTCCAAGGTTGGCTATTCTGTGCACAACAGAGTAAATCATCATCACCTTTCTTGTTCTGGGTACTAAAAACTCTGATAAATGCCACAGTGAAGGTAGCTATGAGACAGGCCCTCTCTTCTTTCAGGAGCGATCATTGCAAACCGTTTGTCTTCCTTTGGGGATGTGGAGTGAAGGAGGAGGTGATCATGGATCCACCCGGGACAAGGGTGGTGAAGTCCACACTCACACCCCACCTTTAGCCACACTATACCCCGTTTGATTCACAATCACAACCTTCTTCTACAGTGTAGGGGCTGCTTTGCTTTGTCTTGCCTCAGTTTCCTTTTCTGTATGAGGAGAGGGTAAAATGGGTCATTATCAGTCAGGACCTCTACCAGCAGTGTAAGAATTGCATAGAAATGTCTCTGAGACCTTGAAAACACCATAGGGTCCTCAGAAATTGGGAAGGGGGGAGGGAGAGGATGTGAGTGTCTGAGTTTTTTTATTTAAGCCAAAGTTAACAGATTGCAATGTTGCTATTTAGCATATGTTTCTGTCTCTGTATTGACAGCAATATGATTATGACAGCAGCACCATCCGGAAGAGAATATTTCAAGAGGCGCTGGTTCAGATCACACTTCCCACCATGCAGAAGGCACTGGCGGCCACATGCAAACCAGTAAGGGGATGGGCTACCCCATGGTCCTGCTCTGATTGCCTGTGAAGTCCAAGTAAATTCTTTGGCCATGATGTGCTCACAGAGAGTATACCAGACCAGGGAGGGGTCAGCAGCCTTTTACTGCAAATGGTCAGATAGTAAATATTTTAGGCTTCACAGACCATACTACTTGGGTTGAAGCGACTCAATTCTACTGTGGGACCACAGAAGCAGCCAGACAATACAAAAACAAACGAGCAAAGTTCCAACAGAACTTTACCAAAACAAGCCACTGGCCAGATTTGCCAGCCTTGGACCAGACATGATCTCAAAGGGTAATGATCTGAGTTTGAGGCAAATTAAGGGGTGTGGTAGAACATATGCGTGATCCTCATTTAGTCTGACTCATAGCGCCAACAGGTGCTGAGTCTTGCCCACCACATCCAGGTAAAACCATAAGTGACATGGTTACAGAAGGATATTCGTTTTGTTAAATCCAGCAACATTTCTTTAGTGATCAATGTAAATGAAACCACTTAAGGCCACAATGAACACCAAGCAGCCAGGGAGGGCAGGATTATGAATGTATGAGAGTATCAGGGGCCAGTGGATGGGTGGATGCGGGCTCTGCAGGCTGGGGAACCCCTGGGGTCCAGTCCTGGTTCCTCCAGGTATCAGCTCTGTGCCTCACACAAGTCACTTTTCCTCTCTAGATTTCATCTTCTAGAAAATGGAGGTAATATATTTGAGACCTACAAGACTAGGATGATATAATTAATGCTTAATGGTTGCTAACCACGTGCAAGGCACCGTGGCCACTTGGTATGAATTGTCTCAGTGATTCTCATGACAACCCTATGACAACGAGGGCTATCTCCTCGTTGTGCAAATGGGAAAAGCTGAGAGCTTAAGTAACGGCCCAAAGTCACGGAGCTGCAAAGCACCGAGCTTGAACCTAGCGCCTGCTCACTGGTGGTGTGGAATGCATTCAGGAAAATCTCAGGGAGTTGAAGTGACATTAATGGATAATTAGTTGGTTTGTCACATCAGTGCTTTTAATTTGGGCTGCATATTAGAATCATTTGGGGAGCGTTTGAGAAATACTGATGTCTCAGCCCCACTCCCTTGATTTTGATTTTTAATTTTTTAAAAAAAGATTTATTTATTTATGCATACAAGAGCTGGAGTGTAGGCCAGAGGTGTGGGGGGTGAGAGGATTCACCACAGACAGAGTGGGGAGCAGAACAGGTGGACCGACTGAAGTACACTGCTGAGGAGAGCAGCGGGCAAGGCAGGAGAGGTCTGTTGTGCCATGTGGAAAGCTCCCTGGCCGGGTATAGAACTCATGCTGCAATGGCTCTGGATAGCTGCATAGTGCCGAAACTTAACCCCTTGTACCACCAGGGAGGCCCATGATCCTGATTTTTTTTAATAATTTTACCAAGACTTCCCTCACCCCCATTCTCACTGCTTCTAAAGTGCAGCCAGATTGTGAACCACCAGCTTCAAATGGCATATACCATACCTATCCATACTTTTCTGTTTCAGAAATGACCTGTGAACCTGCACATTTGCAGCGCTTCTCAGTGTCAATGATAAAGAACATTTTAGGATTTAAAAAGGCATTTAGGATTTTGGCAGCGAAGAGAGTCTCCAAACATTGGAACATTAAAAAAACTTTGCATGAGTTATTTTGCCACAGAAATGCCTTTGGGCATTTTAATATTCTCTAAATGATGGATTGTTTATTTTTTCCAGAGTCTCATAAGTATATCTAGTTACCTGCCTGGAATTTATTTTGGGGTTGTATTTCTTTCATAGAGAAAGATTCGATCCCTGCAGGGGAGTAAAGAATCTGTCTCTGTGAGTGTCCCCTGGCCTTATATGGATGGAGTTCAGCTGCCAGGGGATGACTCAGTCCACCTCTGGACATGTCTGGGCTCAGACTTTCTGCTTAGGGTGTTTTCCTTTTTCAATCCCAAAAGCTGTTTGGGGGCCACTGAGCCACCTCCTCTCAAAAGAGGGGAAGGGTAAGGAAAGCCCCCCTTTGGAAAGCTATCCTCTTTCCAAACATCAGCAGAGATGCTCCCCATCTGTAAGAAACTCTTGAGATTTGTAATCGAGAGCGAATGGTTTCAGAAGAAACTGTCCCAGAGCTTTCAGGAATGAAGGCTATGGTAGCATTAGAGATTTTTAAAAACTCTGGATTTCCAGAACAGGTGAATTAGGGAATTATTTGCTTCAGAGAAGAATATTTGATTTTATTAGGTGTGTTTCCCTTGGTTAGGTCGCTTCCTAGTTCTGTGGTCCTCAATCCAAAGGACACATTAGAATTGCCACGGGAGTTTTCGAAAAACTCTGATTCCACAGGAACCACCCTCGGGGAGTCCAATTTAATTGGTCCAGGTCCAGGGAATTAAAGTCCTGTGACAGTTCAATCAATTCAATATAGAAAAGCTGTTTTGAGGAGTTGGCCATATCACAGTGGTATAAATGCCCCTAGACACTGTTCTTTTCCACAGAAGTATTTAGCTGGTTGAAATGGTAGGGGTCTCCTCTTTGTGTATTCAGCAAACATGTATGGAGCATGTATCAGACATTATCCAAGCACTGTGCCAGACCAGTGTCCCTGCCATCCGGGCTCACAGCCCAGGATGGGAGATGGTACACAGTCCACTGTCCACTGAGCATGGCAGCGGTGAGTGGGAAGGCACTGGCTGGAGCTCCAGGAAGGGGTCTATCAACTCTGCTTGTCGGCACTTCCCAGAATCCTTTTTATCTGGTCCTGAGGGGTGAACAGCAACCAGGGAATAGGAGTGAGATGCCACATTTGGGTTCAAAGAGTGTTGAGGACATGTGCATGTACCCCTCATTCTGCAGAGGAAGAGACATGGTTTTCCCAGGGAGTCACAGCTGCTCCAGGGTAGTGTCCAGTCTGGGTGTCAATGCAGTCTCACAGGCCCTCTTGGGCTTGGGAAGCTCATGGCTCTTCAATCCTTTGGCCTTGCTCTAGGCTGGGTAAAGACGGACCCCATGAGTGCCCGCTATGATTTGGTCCTGGGTGACAAACTCTCCACATGCTAGCACTGAGAGTTGTCTGAATGTGGTGACTTCTGATTACCTGCTGTAAATCCAATTCCTGCAAGCAAAAGGCCCCAAATCCCACTGCGAATATGTTGGTTCTCTGAGAGCCACGTGCCCAAGTTCCTTCTCCAATACTGTCAGGTGCAAGGATTACTGAATTAATCACCAGGATGTAATTTGGTACTTTTGGATCCATGGTCTGTCCTCATGCTGCTATATGCAAGCCATTTGGTAACCCTTGGAAAACAGGAAGGATACAAGGATTTTGTACCACATCTGCCCTTCTTAGAGGGAGTCAGGGAACACCAGGGTCAGCTGGATGGAAAGAGGAGAATGTTCCTGAAAAGACTAAAAGTTCGCCACACAACAAATTGAATTAAACATTTTTTATTGAAGACCATTGCATCATAACATTTATATGATTCAGATAAACATCATTTAAATCAACATCTGTATATACGACATTGAGTTCACCACTACACTCTAATTCCGTTCTTCACCACGTAGTTGAACACTCTTACTTGATTGAAGAGTTAAGCATACATCTACTCTAAGCCCAGCAATCTCACTAGTCATCAGATCAGTGCTTATCTCTTTGGAAGGTATAGACTGAAAAGTGTATGTGGATAATGAAAATGTTCCCTGTCTTGATCTGGATTATGGCTACATGGGCGTGCTGATATACTTTGAGCCAATGAGCTGCAATTTTTAAATGTGTTCATTTTACCCTGTATACCTTGGTAGAGTGCTATTGACATTAAAAAAAAAAAAAAAGAAACCACAATGAGATTTCATCTCATACTCGCTAGGATGATGATTGTGGAAATGTCAGGAAATAATAGTTGTTGATGAGATGAAGAAAGAAGAGCATTGTGCACTGTTGGTGGTGATGTAAACTGGTGCAGTCATTATGGAAACAGTATGGTAGTTCCTCAAAAATGATTAGTAAATCCCATTTCTGGGTATTTACCCAAAGAATATGAAAACACAATTAAAATTATATATATTCACCCACACATTTATTGCAACATTATTCATAATTGCCAAGGTATGGGAATAATCCAAATGTCCAACAATGAATGATTCAATGAAGATATGTTATATACACACTGGAATACTACTCGGCCATAAAAAGGTGAAACCTTGCCATTTTCAACAACAAGGATGGCAATGGAATAAATCAGAAGAAAAAAAATATCATATAATTTCACTCATTTTTGGACTATAAAGGAGAAAAAAATCAAATGAATAAACAGAAGAAAACCAAAAACAAACTGTTAGATTCTGACAATAGAATGGCAGTTACTAGAAAGGGAGGAAGGAACAAGTAGGGTTGTTGGTGGTAATAACTGGACATTTAGTGTGATATATACAGTTGCTGATATGAGGAACTATATGCCTGAAATCTATGCAGTGTTGTAAACTGTTACCTCAAAAAAGGAAAGAAAGGAGGGAGGGAAGGAGGGATTGAGGGAGGAAGGGAGGAAGGGTGGGGAGGGAGGGAGGAAGAAAGGAAGGAAAGAAGGAAGCAAGGAGAAGGAAGTGAGGGAGAGAGGGAAGGAAACACTAGGTTATGGGGGTAGGGCCCCAGATCTACTGACAGGGCCTGGAAATTTCCAGTCTCTGGTGTCTGTTTCCTTGAAGTGCATAGTGTGTGCCCAGTGTAGGGAATGGTGTCTGGGAGAGGGAAGGGAGAGACAGAAGACTGAGAGTCACATACTCTAAGGAAGTTCTCAAACAGGCCTCTCATGCCTGGTCCCCTTTATCTTCTTGTCTCTTGTTCTCCAGGAGCTTCAGAAATATGAGCAGTTCATCTTTGCCGACCACACCAACATGATCCATGTTGAAAATGTCTATGAAGAGATTTTACATCAGATCCTCCTGGATGAAACCCTGAAAGGTAAGCAGGGTTTACCTGGAGCTGGAGAAAACTCTAGACAGAGGGAGCACTGGGGAGATGGAACCAGAAACCCAGCTTGGTTTTCTCAGCATTATGAAAGGGGGACAGAAATTGACAGCAGGGTGCCGTGGAGACAGGGTGGAAGGACAAGGTCCAGGGAGGAAGACTGAGCAGTGTGTCTTGGCAGTGCCACACTCCCAGAGCTAGATGTTAGTTCTCTCTCAGTACATTAAGAGCTCTGTGAGATGGGAATTGTAAGCTGCTTTTTTCAGATGAAAAAACTGAGGCTTAGAGATTCACCTGGGGTGTCTCCTGAACAGCTGTTCAGATGCAGTAAAGGAGTCTTTCTAGCCAGGGGCCCCTGACCCTCTGAGAGCCCAGTGAGGTGACTCCAGGATAGGGCTGGGCTGTCCTCTCAGCACACTCCGCACCTGCCCCCACCTGGGCACAGAAACAGGAGGGGGTGCTGAACTGTTGGCCTTGTGAAGGCGCCATTGTCCTGTGTCCTGTGGAGTCAGACCTGCTGGGAAGAGGAGTATAGACAGGAAACCTGGGAAGAAATATGCTAGACAGCACCCCCACCTCCAATCTGTAGGCCTAAAACATACCTGGTTCCCAACGGGAAGATGCTGAGTATGACAAAAGTCCTCCACAAAGAAAATTGACCCTGGTGGCTCAAGGGGTTAAGTTTCAGCACTATGAAGCTATCCGCAGCCACTGCAGCACGAGTTCTATACCCGGCCAGGGAGCTTCCCACATGGCACGGCAGACCTCTCCTGTCTATCTGCTGCTCCCCTCAGCAGTGTATTTCAGTCAGTCTACCTGTTTTCCCCACTCTGTCTCTGGTAAATACTCTCACCATCACTCCCCACCCCCCACCCCCGGCCCATACCCCAGCTCTTGTATGCATAAATAAATAAATCTTTTTTTTTTTGTTTTGTTCAAGCTGAGGTACAGGCCAGAGGCGGGGGGCAGCGAGAGGGTTCACCAGAGACAGAGCAGGGAGCAGAACAGGCAGATCAGAAATACACTGCTGAGGGGAGCAGCGGGCGAGGCAGGAGAAGTCTGCCGCACCATGTGGGATTCTCCCAGGCTGGGCGTCGAACCGGCATCGCTCGCTGCCGACAGCTCCACAGCGCAGCGCTCAACCGCTCCGCCACCAGGGAGGCCCATAAATAAATAAATCTTTTAAAGAAAAGAAAGAAAGAAAACTGACCATGGGCAAGGCCTGGCCACATAATCACCGGGACTCAGTGAGATGAGGAATTTACACTCATGCATCAACAAGAAGTCCCCACAAAGGAAGGCTCGGTGAAGGTCACTGCCTTCTGAGTGCAGTGCCCTTCAGGGAATTTGTCAAAGGCTCCCTTTCTCCAAACACTTGACTGCTTCTTGTGCAAAAGTTGCCATAATGGACTAATTTTTTTTAGGACACTGCACTGCTAGTTGCTGGAAATGACTATGATGAAAGCTTAGAGTAGAAAAATTAGGGATGGAGACTTTCACAAAATCAAAAAGCAGAGGTAGGGGTAGCAATGATTGACAGTGTTAAACGAACTATGAAAGTTTCCAGGAATCCAAGGTGGGGTCAGAAAGGATTCTGTGTTACAGAAAACCAACCCAACCTGACCCCAAAGTGATAAAATTCCTCAAAGGAATGAATCACCCCAAAGCACACTGTATAAGAACACCCCTTGCTCTGGCAAAATGCAGCTTTCTGCCCACCTGGGTCTATGCCGGCACCTTTCTCTTTTTCCTGATAAACCTTTAAAATGCAGCCTTTGCCTATTTGTATCTATGCAAACGTCTTTTTCCTGAATAAACTCGCTATGTGCTGCCGAAAGGGAAACTCTGATGAATTTTTTCTCAGAGGGACCCATGCACCCCCCTCACTGAACCCCATCAATTTCGTGGAATACTCAGGTCTGTGCTGTCCAAGGCGCGCTCGCCTCCGGGCCTGTGCGGTTGGTGGGCGCTGCTGCAGTTGGGGCAGAGGCTCCTGGGCAAAAAACGGCGGCTGCTGTTCTGACTCTTAGCAGAACGCGATTCTGAGGCTTTGGGCCCGAGCAGGTTGTGCGTAGGTCCTCTTTTTGGACCCCACAGCTCCACAGCTCGTGAGGTCGGTACTGAGTTCCCATTACACCTGGTCCTGTGAGAAAAGCGGAGAGCAGCAAGCCCCATCCCTGACCTGCGGGCGGCTCAGCAGGGGCCAGCAAGCAGGGACCGCAGGGACCAGCCACTGATGAAATGCGCTGGGGGCTTCCAAAATGACAGGGCAACACAGAGCGTGAGCGGCTGGAACACAAAGGCCTGTTTTATTCATCTTTGGATCTCCCAAATCTAGATTTTTTGGTTTAGTAAAATAGAATGTTTATTTTTTTAAAGTTAGGTATATAGAAGAAGTTAAAAAGAAGAATGAGCTAAATAAAACAAAAACTTTTAGACTCTAAGATCTGTTAGTAGTGACCATAAGGGAAAGGTGGGTAAATCAGATCAAGAGGCCAATCATACAGTGAGGGACAGAATTGAAGTTTCAGCGGTGAATTTCATGTAATATGTACACATTTTGATTTATAATGATGCACACCAGAAACTTACATAATTTTCTAATGTAATTACTTTAAAAATTATATAAAGGAAAAAAGCAATATGAAAAGATGAGCTTTTTTTGTATTTTTTACAATAATTAAATCACCATTTGTTACATTGAAAATTATAATTTTTATTGAAGTAACACTGCATTATAACATATTTATGTTTCAAGTGTTCATCATTTTAAATCAACATCTGTATATACAGCATTAAGTTTACCACTAAGAGTCCAACTTGTTTTGTAGTAGATGCCCAACCAATGTTGTTGTTCAATAAATGAATGAAAAAATAAATGAATGAACACTGCAGTGATCCAGAGTCTGGAAAGAGGTTTTGGCCTTGACCATCAGGAAGGGTTCCCCAGAAAGGGTGATATCACCTAAAACTTGAGAGTGAGAAATTTGAAGAGCCAGAAAATCTGAGCAGGGAACTTGGCTTCTTGATAAAATTGGAAAATCCTTGTTGGCCAGGGCTGCGTGCTTATGTCCTCTCTTCTGGTATCTTTCAGTGATCAAGGAAGCTGCCATCCTGAAGAAGCACAACTTATTTGAAGACAACATGGCTTTGCCCAGTGAAAGTGTGTCCAGTTTAACCGATCTAAAAACTCCTGCAGGCTCAAACCAAGCCAGCCCTGCCCGGAGAGCTTCAGCCATTCTGCCTGAGGGTCCAAATGATGAGACCCCAAGTAATGAAGTATTCCAGGAGTCAGGGGAGAAGCAGCAGCTGGGGGGCCCTAGTCAGCTGGCCAAAAGAGAAAGTCCTTCTCTCCCTATCAACAGTCCTTCCCCTAGTGGAGATGGGCAGGTGATTATTTCAAGCGTGGATGACCTTCTTGTGAATCCTGTGACTGAAGAGGACGCGGCAGGAATGGCAGACACATGCTTGGCAGAGCTGGAGGTTGGAGGGACTCCTGTGGACGAAGACCCCACCCGCCTAAAGCCAGAATCTGTGTCTCCTTCAGGTTCCTTAAAGGAGCTCAGAAATCTGCTGACAGTGGCCATTGAGGTACCAGTAGAGTCTGTACACCTCGAGATTGAAAAAGATACAAATGAGGAGACCCTGGTTCCTCCAGAGATTGAAAAAGAAGAGGAGACAACCCATGTATGCACAGAGTTCAATCAGGCAGCTGCCTCCAGTCAGGACAACTGTGGAGAAAGAGTGGAGAGGGAGGCCCATTCTCCCCTCGGAGAGGCCCAGGCTGGTGGGGTGGAGTTGGCGGTGTTTCCAGAGGCTCAGCCAGCCTGTGGAGGGGCCACCAAGGATGCCGGCAGCCCAGACCCCACAGAAGAGCAGGCTGAGGCTGAGGGGCCTGCAGAGAGGGATCTCCCAGGGAGGGCTTGCACGCCGGAGGCCCACTCTGCGGAGGGAGAGGCCGTGCCCCAGGAAGATTGTGCCTTTAGTTCTGCCCCCGTCGGCTCCCACGAGAGCCAGGTTTCTGTGGAACAAGAAGAGGTGGGGGGGCAATGCAGCACGCCCCCGGCTCCCACCGGCGTGGATGCGGAGGTGCAGGCTGCCAAGGCCCGTGTGTATGAGTGTCAGTGGGTGGTCGAGAATGCTCCAGACCTCGATATCCTAGGCTCGCAGAATGAGGAGAGTAGCCCAGGACCACCCTCCGAGGAGTGAACAGGACAATTTGGCAAAAGTATTTCTTTGAACAAATTCAGCCAAAGGTTACAGTTATAGGTATACTTAGGGGTTGCATGTGAATCGTTAAAATTTTTTTTAATTACTTCCTTAATCTGTATGATGAAATCAGATAAAACAGGTCATGCAGACTGAGGCAAACCTTTGTGGAACTGAATGGTTCTATCATGAATTGTTGCTTTAGCATGTTAATAGGAATTTCACGGAGATGGAGTGTTGGGGGTGAGAGGCAGCTGAGGAGGGTGTGGTATTGCCACAAACACTGAAAATAGGAGGAGCTCAACCTCCAACACTCTTTGCACATTTTCTCCCAGTGCACTTTAAGGCTTTTTAATTTTTTTCTAAGAATGCAAGTGCAAATCCAGTCTCACAACCTATTATGCCAACTTCGCTGTCTCTTAACACCCAGCATCTATCCACAGTCGGGCTGCAAAAAAGTACAGGATGTGAACAGAACGTCCTTGCCTCATGCAGCCCACAGAGCCTCAGAGATCTCCAGGGATGCTGGGTTGAGCTGGAGGAAGGTTGTGGTCTGTGGAGCTGTCTGGGCCTGTCACTAATTCCACTCTCAATTTCTGGTTCATTAATCTTGTTGATTTTTATTAATTAATCACTTTTGGGGGAAATTAAGAGGAGGCAAGAAAATTTCCTTGGCATGTTTAAATCTGAGAGCATTGTGAATTAGCCTCAGACCATGCTGAGAAAGAGCTTAGCTAAATTACTGAGCTTAAAATCGACCGATCAACAAATATTATTAAGCAGTTACTCTATACCATGTACTGTACTAGGCATAGTAACAAAAATAAGAAAAGATACAGGGTTTTGTGTAGCGTAAATTAAAGAACCCAAGGGAATTAAATCTAGAAGGAAAAAATATGCTAGTTTTCAAAGCCTGATAGCTTTCTATTTTCCTATTCAAATAGTCCTGCTTCATTCCCAGAAGGGAATAAAGTGAATAAATGAATCATCAATAAGAAATGAAGGAGGGGAGGGGGTAGAGAGACAGAGAGAGAAAGAGAGAGAGAGAGAGAGAGAGAGAGAGAGAAGCCAAAATACGTATTATCAAGTTCCAAAGACCTTACCAAGAGTAAAAATCATTTGTTAATGCACTCAGCATGTTCCCTGAGTCCCCTTATATCCCCAGAGCTTGAGATATTGTGATGAAAGAAGATTGTTTCCTTCATTTTAATGGAAATAAACACAAATCCATCTTCTAAATGGATCATGACCCATAACTGTTCATATTAAAGCTGGAATGGACTTAACTTGCAAAAGATGAAAAAGATATGTTCTGTAATCCTGCAAAATTCCAGATGATTTCCTAAGAGCTTCAGTCCCAGAAACTAAATCTTGAAATTCCCTTCCACAAATTTTAATATTAGATCCCAACATATTATCCTAATACAACAAGTAAGTTTGTAGTCATTCTGTCCGTGATTTGTCCCACAGTTTAACCATTTAGCCAGGAATTTGAGTATCTCCCTTTCTACCTCCCCATGAAGAATTTCTTGGCTTTCTAGGTTATAGAGGATGAAATAAAAATCTTTGTCAAAAAAAAATCTCCTATTGAATTGTTTTAAATTTTCCCAGCGTGTTTAGATCCTCATGTCTGTGAGGGATCTATAGGTTATAGGTTATAGGTTATAGGTAAGAAGGTAGGTCCCACATCCTCTGCCTCCCCCTCCCCATGAATGTGTACATGTACCCAGTGTCTTTGCACTTAGCACAGATTACTGAAATTATGTTTACTTCCTGTCTCTCCCTGGGGCTCCTCTCTTCAAAGACAGAAACCAGGGTTTAGTCATCATATGTGTTTCCTGCTTGAAACCCAGAGCCTTGAATAATGGCTCTCTGCCTCCTCAAGTCGCTGACATCTCTGATGCCAACACAGGAATTAGCTCCTGCCAGGCAGGGCAGGAAAGGACAGAACTGAACTTCTGCCTTACTGCTGTGCTGGGGCTCTTTGGACTTTCTGCCCTCGGGAGTCGTCCCTTAAATCCAGTCCAGAGTCCAAAAGGCGCATGGCCAGGTGATCAGATGCTGCCCAGTAAGGCCAGCAGCCAAGAAGCAGTGTCCAGCCCACAAGCTGCCATTGGGGAAAAGCCTGTCAAAGGAGGTCCCAGCCCAGGCTGACCCCACTAGGGCTTCCCGACTTCCTTCCTGTGCTAACCTCAGGGCTTCTTGCATCCTTTGGAAAATGAAGAGATTCTTCTAATGCTGAAAGAGTACATTTCATTAATACTCCGTGTTAGATGGACAAACACAAGTGCCCCCCCCCCAGTCTGTCCTGTAGGCCAGAGAAGACGGTACAAACTGGAAGGATGCACTTGAGAATACAGTCAAAGAATATTTCTATAAATATTTCACAAAAGACAAGTTCAAAAGACTAAGCAGGAAGATTATCTTCCATTTGAAGATGGAACAGGAAATTAAAATGCATTAAAAATATTCTGTATTCATTTGAACACATTGAGTGGAATAACTTCATACTCCTCTGATTTTATCTTGCTTTTAAGACGGACTTGTATTTGGTGCTCCAGTGCTTTCCAGGTTGCATGAAGGAGGTTGTGATTTAAATGAGCAGCATGAAAAAATTTTGACCACTGCTCTGGACACCCTTCCTGCGGGCAAACCCATTGGAAATACATAAAACCTCAAGATGTGGTTTTGCCCCAAACACCAGGACTTTAATTATGTTACTGTTGACCTTTCATTAAGAAAGAATATTTCCTTGAAAAAAAACTTGTGCCTTGAATTATGCAGAATAAGAAATGTGCTGTACAGATCACAAGGAGAAGATTCCAGTTTGTCCAAAAGGTCTGCTCTTCTACACCTTGTAACACTGATTCATAGGTCTGGTTTTGTAGCCCTCCAGATGAGAGTCAGTGATTTCAAAGGACTTCACAATTCTCCCAGCCAAAGGTGATTCTGCCCAATGATACATGCTCCCCAACAATTTTAATTTGGGGGAGGGAAGGGCATCACTGAGTAAAACAGTAAGACAGTTGCACTAGGTAAAATAGTTAGCTTTGTGTGCCTTCTTACTTGATCTTAAATGAATGGGGTTGGGGAATTTGCCTTCTCAAGTCTGCAACTTCATAAAGAAAACCTTACACTGTGCATTGGTTTTACCAGTCATGCTATAAAGCCAATAAAACTGAAACAATTTGTAACCACATATTTACTTTGCCAAGTGCCTATATTCCAATAAAATTTTCATCCTTGAAGAGCTGTCCAGATGTCATATTTATTTAGAATGGGGCTGGGTTTATCTCTTAAGCAAATGTCATGCTTGAGGTAGATGGAACAGCCCTCAAAGATGAAAAGGCGAGTCGCTCTTGTGGTATGACGAAGCTTTTAACTTCCTGTCATCAGGAAAGAATCCACAGGGAAATCACTTAATGTCAGGTGTCCTTATACTTGGAAATTATGTCTGCTTATTTCTCTAGAAATTGGATTATGCCCATAACACATTACTCTTGACATCACTGAACTGCTGTTAAAACTTATATTAATTTTCAGTGGGTAGCATTAAGTAGTAACATTCATGCTTTCTATAATTATAAATAAAATAATATTTACTCACCAATATTGACTCAGTTGCTCATTCGCCCAACAAATAATCATTGTGTCACTACTATACACAGAAACTCCAGTGGGTGCTGGAGAAACAGAGGCAAATTTGGTAGAAATGATCCCTTTAAGGCTAATAATCTGAATGGGCTAGAAGGAGGGGGTTGATTTTCTTAGATTCCACGTTTATTTGGGTGACCAGCAAAGTGGCTCAGGCTTATTCTTTTTTTTTTTTTTAAAGATTTATTTATTTATACAAGCTGGGGTATAGGCCAGAGGCGTGGGGCAGCGAGAGGGTTCACCAGAGACAGAGTGGGGAGCAGAACAGGCAGATCAGAAGTACACTGCTGAGGGGAGCAGCGGGCGAGGCAGGAGAGGTCTGCCGCACCATGTGGGATTCTCCCCGGCTGGGAGTCGAACTCGCATCGCTCGCTGCCGACAGCTCCACAGCGCAGCACTCAACCACTGCGCCACCAGGGAGGCCCTCAGGCTTATTCTTATGGCAGAAGCAAAAGGGAGGGCGAGAGGAGAAAGAGAGGAGGAATTGAAAAGAGTCTTGAGACGTGGACTGAGAACTGGCTCCACACCAGTTATACCATATTCATTTGGTGAAAGCAAGTCACAAGCCTGGCTAACATTCAAAGGCTGGGAAGAGCTGCAAAGTCACAGTGTGTTGGGTGTGAGGCCAGGAACATCATAAACTGGGCTATCGATGCAATCAGCCTCCTCACCAGGATTTAAAGGACTTGTTTGCTCTAAAACCCCTATTCCTGCCACCTCACTAAACTAGGTACAAACACTCACAGAACTGATGTTGGTGTCTCTCATACAGTTCCCCATACTTACTTGCTTCTCTAGCCTCATTCGCCATTCGGCGAGTAAAACATCATTCCCACCCAGTTCCCATCCTCCCAAGCACCAAAGAAACTTGATTTTTGCATTGGTTTTGAAAATGAATGTTTCATTAAAATTTTTTTAAACTTGTAAGCCTCAAAAGAAGAAAGGTCAAAAAGAAGTTTC
The DNA here is from genome assembly GCA_004024925.1 of Scalopus aquaticus. Taxonomy (NCBI): domain Eukaryota; kingdom Metazoa; phylum Chordata; class Mammalia; order Eulipotyphla; family Talpidae; genus Scalopus; species Scalopus aquaticus. Next base: position 112,681 of record PVIJ01004646.1, read on the forward strand.
TTGCAAAATAACAACAGGACTCACACTAGGTTAATTATAACAAGGTCCATGAGCATGATCAACACACTTCATTACTGCTAAGATGACTGAGAACATTTGACTTATGACAGATACAGCATATAACTTCAAATAAGCAAGCATATTTCTATGCTTGTTTTTCTACAATAAGCTAAAAACAGGAGCTCTTTTCTATAACAAAACAATAGTAGTCTTCAGGAAAGGTTACGATTTGGGGGGGATAATTCTAAACACATACTTTTGAAGGAAGGCTCTTTTTTGTTTCTTAAAAGTAAAACAAAAACAAGAAAAAAATGTTCAATCTTTTTAAAAACAACATATTATCACCAACAAAATAAGGATAAATCTTAATTAAACCTTAATTCTCCCTGGTTAATATTCTTTAATCTCTGTACCTAACCCCTTTCCTTCACCTGTTAAAATATCATGTTAAGAAAGTAACATTCTTAAACGCACTTGTACTGAAATTTGCCCTTCCAGTTTTATGACACCATTACTGTGCCTAATGACCTATGGTTCTCTTTTAAAATGTTAATGCAGTCTACATAAAAGGTCTTGGGGCTAATAATAATATCTCTCCACATCTTGTAGTAGGTCATCTCACTAAGAATGGTCTTTCTTTTCCAGCCTTCCCAACATATAGGACCAGATCAGAACTCACATTCTGTTCCCAGCATCCTTTTAGGCCTGTTTTTTCTGCATTTTTTTGGCTGTTACACTAACAGCATTGATTTTGGCATTCGATTATGTATCACCAAGAAATTGTCATGGTTCTTCATGTGTTTTGACTCATAACTTTTAGAGGAAAGGGAGTTTACCCTGCATGTTTACATATTTAATGTATTCATAGAACTGTAGACTCTTGGGGTTGGAATATACCTTAAAATTCATCCAGTGTTGCATTTCCCCCTTAAAATGTTCCTGCTAAGTGGTCATCCACCAGGGATAGAGAACTCATTATCTCCCAAAGCATCTCATTCTATTTTCAAATGGCTCTGAAGGTTATAGAGCAAAAATATGACTCATTCTCCATTCCTCCACCTCTATCTTCAAATATAATTTTCATCCCATGGGTCCAATGCTTTCTATCAGAGTTATGTAGAAATTGTAAGCGCTCTTCCTCACGACTTCAAACATTGCCAAACAACTTTGAAATCCCTTCTCCAGAGTAAAATATCATCAGATCTTTCTTTTTTTTTTTTTAATGTGATGTGGCTTTGAGTTCCTATGTCCTTTTTGCAACCCAGACACAAACTATTTCCTTGTTTTTTCCTTTCTTTCTTAATTAGGCTCCTCAAAACTTCCCTTCTCTTCCCCAATAGCTTCCATCTCATTGACTAGAGCCCTTTCTCTTAAGAATCTTCTCTCCAAACCTGACTCACAATAAGGTACTTTCTTTTCCCTTCATCCCTTCCTTATTATCTTCAAAGGAAAGCAAAGAGCAAGTTCTCTTATTGCAAAGCTTTTGTTTTAATATACTGTGGGAAGATAAATGAGATAAAAATAATAAAAACCCTAAAAGTCCTTAGATTTATGTTTCCGTGTCTACCATTTTCTATTCCTTTTGAGAAGGTAATGGGAAGATTTGTCAGTCCACTTCTTACTTTCTAAATAAGAAGTAAATATTTTCTACACCAAGATTCCATTTCTAATTCTGAACCTACCTTGAAGAGGGACATATGAATACATTCCTACAGGAAATCACCTCTTCCCAAAATTCAATTCACACAAAACCTCAATGGTTAAATATTATCTATGAAGGCTTCCAAATTGCAAGTAATCGCCACTAGATTTATCTTTATTTTTCTTTTTTTATATAATATATATTTTTATTGTTATTTATATGTTTTACATTTTGCATTCCCCTTGGGTAGCCCACCACCAATTCACCCGTGATCCATCTCCATGGTCCCTTGTGTTCTTTTCTATTCCATTTTGTGCCCTTTCCCTTCCCTTCCTCCGGCTCCCTCCTCTCCACCTCCCCCCCCCCACTGATTGTCT